>KN824312.1:278664-296933 GCA_000827415.1 Serendipita vermifera MAFF 305830 | reverse complement strand
GGGAATCCTCGAAACTATGAACGGATCAGCAAAACGATATTGGGCAGTGGTGACTGTTCAACTTGTGAGCATCAAGGACGGTCGAAAGACGCCGGCAATGTGGTTCAAGCCGTGGAGAGTAGCCTTGGTGAGATTTTGAAGTTTCTGGTGGCCACATGTTCATTTTTTGTCAGACATCGGCAAAGGGCGGGAGCGGTACGGGTGGGTTGATATGATGGGGAGAAAACGCTCGCCGCTCTTGCGTTTAAATCACTGCTGAGAGTACTAAATCAGGGGTTAACGGACATGAGAAACAAGTTTTGCGCATTGGTCGAGGCCAAGAGCGAGGGCCAGGTTTGAGGGCCGTACTGGTGGAGGTCAAGCCTGAGGCTGGGTGGCCACCAAATGCGTCGCTTTCGGCAAGACCTATTGTAGTATAAGCAAGCAAATATAATGTAGAAGAACGAATCCCGAGGAATTTGATTCTAGTGTATTCTACAAGAAGCTCAAGAGCGTGGCCATTGATTAGGCCATACAGAGTCGTCATTTCGACCCGCCTACATCGCGCTTGAAAATCGGTGGTATCCAACCGAACATATGGCCGCTCCCGAATTCTGCCACAAATTCTTCAAAAGACATTGATACCCTCATTGAGTTGTTCCGAATCCCTCGAAACGCAGCTCGACATGGTACTTTAGAGGACCAACCAGCGCCCGTTCATGAGCTAATATAACAACCAAAATCTAGTACAGCATGATATATTTCTCGATTTAGCTTGCCTCCTCAATTCGGATCGTGCCTACGCATAGCCGCCACCAAAGTTTGTTTTCGTAAACACGAGAGCCACGGCCCGCAAAGCCATCAAGGCGCCTCAGTAGCTGTTACTGGAGCAGTACCGTGATAAAATCAGGTGGGTCACAGCAGAAAGCTCGGCGTCCTATTCGAATTGGCTAGTCAAGGCCTGGCAACTGGCCCAGTGTGCGGCCTTGTGGCAACGGACGTAACTTGCATGGTGCGCATCCATGTCGCCTGTGCATACACACCTAACCCTTTTTGTCGGACCTAGGGACTCGGCTGCTCCGAAATCATGATCTTCGCTTCATAGCGCATGGTGGCCCGCCTGCCAACCTTTGTACAGCGAGTCGGGAACCCAGTTTGTGCATGTGAAATAAGGTAATTTGACATGCTGATAGTGGAACCAGCGCCTTTTGAGAATCCAAAGACGCACGCATCCGGGCGCAAGGTCTTCGATACTGAGGCAGCCCAGGACGAAGAATGAAGAACATGCATTGGCCGAGTCCTTCGAAACCTGATTTGATTGTTAACATTAGGCATTGTTGCACCAGGATATAGTGATGTTGATTGATGAGCCTGGGTGGTGGCGCCATCATATTGTGCGTACCTTCCTTGGCGCCATCATTCAACGCATTATCCCCTGGTTCTTGTATCTGGGAACCACATATAGATGGTTTTCTGAATTATTTTCATCGCATATCGGCGTTTTGGAGACCCATAAGGACCGTTGGGATTCCACAAATACTCCGGCCCTACAGAAACGCCAGAACTGGAACCCATCTATGGTGGCAGATGCTTGTCCCGTAGACATGCCCGGTCCGGCGGTAGTGATATAAAGGCGAGAGAGAAAAGAAAGAAGGATCTGCATCTTCCTTCTTCGGATCACTTCAAGTTTTTTTCTTTTCTTTTATTTCGTTCCACGGCCTGGTGCCATCGGTACGTCTTTGTTTTCTGCAACTTTCCTCACCACTGATCATCAGTTACAGTTATTTCATTTCAAGCACAACTGTTTTTAAACTTTACATTCACAACAAGACTTCATAACAAGATGCGCTTTACCACCACCACCATCATCCTCGCACTCGTCGCCTTCACCAGCAGCCAAGCATTTGCGGCTGCCCTCCCTGCGCACGGCGAATCTGTTGCAGCCCTTCAGCCTTCTGGACATGATAGGACCAGGAAAAGTCTAGAAACACGTGGTATTGAAATTTTGGAGGAAAGAGGGCGTATTAGAGTCCCTCCAAAAGGCAGGAAGGGGGGAGGGGGGAGAGGGAGAAGAGGGGTTGGATCTCAAGGGATTTGAACAGAGGGTGCTTTATGGTCTCGAAGCCCAAACAGAACTGCAATATCGGCACATGTAGGAGGGGTGTTGGCCGGTGTGAACTCTCAGCATCTGGTAGATGCCAAGGCACGAATATGTGGGGAAGAAATGCCCCCTTCGAGTGCTCCGTCAAGTGTCACTGCTCGTCATAACTGTGGCTTAGTATAAATTAGCTTTGGTATTTATCCTCCATTATATACACTTTTTTCAATTATTAAAGGTTCTAATGGGATCCTATCGACCCTTTTCCGTCCACTATATTCCATGGTTCGCATTAATAACTCAAAGCCCTCGCGCGCTAAACTCGCCTTTCTTTAAAAAACATAATAATCTGCATCGGTACTCTTACCAGCGGTTTACTCTCAGGCGCAGGCGTTTTGCCAGCGAGAAGAAACGCGTACTCCCAGTACCTGCACTTTCTCCCTCAATTACACATCCACAAATAGAGGCAAGAAGTGCTTCCATCAGCCTACCACTTGCCTTGAAGCTAGATCCGAGCTTGACGCCGACTACCGCGGCCCTTCAGCGGCGTGTTCAATCTGCAGACAAAAATGGGAATCCAAGTTATGGCCAAAGGCTTCCTTGGAAAAGCCAAAGGCAATATCACTACAAACGCCCGTTTGTTTCGCGAATTCGGGCGGAGAATGACCTCTATCGCGCAAGATCTTGACACCAACGGCGATACTATGCAGTATGTGTTATCAATTTCTATTACTGATTAGTATTACTGATGAATATTTAGACAACAGGAGTTCCAGGCTCTTGTGATGAGTATGAACAAGGAACTAGGAGAGGTTTCTGGCAATGTTCCAGACAATATTTCCAGCAGGATGGCCCCAGGGATATACTCCAAGAGGAAGGATATCATTCTCACAGCAGATCAAATGCTGAATCGGTTCAAGGTTAGTGTTTGCACCTTCCTATTTCAAGGATTCTCGCATAGTCATGCCTCTTGTTTCATCCAACGTTACGCAAATAACACGAAATTTTATTCTATAATCTGTGCCATCCACCCATTCATAGGCTCCACCACAAGGACACTCCGAAGCAATGCGGAAAGCCACCTTAGCTGATGAAAACAGCTTAGGTTTTCAACTAGACGATTTAAAAAATACGCAAAGTGCTGGGTTACTCAAAGATATCAGCGAGCCGGTTGGAGTCGGCAAGGTCACTGATTCGTCCAAACTAGGACGAATTACTGCCACTTCCTCAAAAGGTGCAGACACGGGCAAGCCTAGAAGCGGCAACTCACACATTCAAGCGTATGGAACGAACGATACTTCAGTATGTGTTATTATGATTATTCTTCTTATACTCAATCCGTCCAGCTCTATGACAGGATGGCCGATCATGGGTATAAAAAAGCACATCAAAAGAAGATACACTCCCCCTCATCAGGCTCGATACCGTCTCCATCGGCTGAAAGTGATGACTCTGGCAGCGATCTACAAGCAATACCTTTGACTTTGTATGGAGTAGGACCAAAAGCTGAAATAATTGATTGCTGTAAGTATATTTCTAGTATCAAGCTGTGAAAAACTGAGAGTCTACAGCGGTTGAACCTGACTCTACCTATGGCGACTTCTGTACTGCATTGGCTCTACAGTATTCAGAGTACAAAGTTATCCTTTTACAAGCCGTCTATGGCCCAAAGCCCTATTGGAGGGAGTCTATACCGGAAGACTTGATTGGGCCAATCTGTCAAAATATGTTTGCCGTTGCTCTCAAAGGACCACAACGATACACACTTGGAATTGTACAAACAGCCACATCCGACTATCCTCTAGCAATTTGTAGGAGCTTATTCGAGTTAAATTCCGTTATTCTCATGTACCTACCCAGTCGATTCTCCTCATGGCCCTGCCACAACTATCTTAAAGGCTGTTGAGGCTGCTCAACCCAGTCTTGTGGGCATAATCAAGGAGTTAACCTACTACTCTACCCCTGGCGATGTAGGGAGTTTCGAGTACCAATATGAGGAAGCAAGATTTCTCGAATCATCCACATTCCCCACCGTATTTTGTATCGCAACGGATGAGGGCATGTCGCGATTTATCTTCTTGATTTCATTTCGTTAATTCTACTTTCTAGTTGATCGGCCTTTTTTGGTGCGTATATCATGTGCATGAGGCAAAGTAATATTCAAGTACAACACAGACAGGCAAACCCAACGGATCGATCCCATCTTCTCTACAGAGTCCCCTCGTGCATTGTGAGAATCTCTTACAACGAGTATACGACATCGAAGACTGCTCTCTGCAAGTAACACATCTCTTACATGCTGCCCTCCATCTCATCAACTCCATTGCAATGGTTGTAATGCCGCTACTTAATGCCGACGAGACGACCGATATTCCAGGAATTACATTAAGATATGCTGAAGAGATTCAAAGGTAGAGAATTAAATCGAGCTGATATCTGGATTCCATTTACCAGCGTTGATCAGGATATTATCCCGTATCGAAATTATTGTGGAGTGGCTAGCGGCGAATCCAAAAAGTAGTGTGGAGACTCTTCAAGACATTGAGAATATTTTTACAGCACTTTGTGGCGATCTTCCAGGGGCAACCATCATCCGACGGTCTTACAGCACTTTTAAAAAATTAGAACCCCACAATCTCCAAGATTATGATCCTCCCACTGGTGACCACAATCAGAGCGACGGCTATTTTGGCCTTGCCTCAGAGACGGCTTCGGTAGGCGGTACGCGAGACTACGGTTATTCTCGTTCTCCCTCCCCCGAGCCTGTATCTGGAATGCCCGAACATCAGCTCTACAAAATGCACCACAGGAGGATACAATCTCAGCCGTCTGGATCCACACTCTCGCATCACGAAGAATCGCCGGTGACAAGGATGCATAGTCAGTTCTCGGAAGGAGGGTTAAGTATCCGAAGCGAAAGAGCGCACGCACAGCTTGAGAAGAAGTTTATTGTACGCACTCTATCTCATTTTGTGGCGTTTTGGAAATCTGAAATTCCATTCTAGGCCGTTGCACAGGGCGATACAGGTAGGTAGTGGTTGTGAATTCGCTTTCCCTATGGCCTTATTCCCGTTCCATAGAACCATCTTTCAATCTTCCTATATCGGACATGCGTACGGAGAATGACGAACCAACTATAGAAAGTAAGCACTCCTGGTTCGACGTTAGGCCGCTGCTCGGATTTTGATTCACTCACAGTTGTCCATCTCGACCACACTTTTGGCGATCTGGCGGATAATTTCCTCGATAGAGACAACGACGCCCCCATTCCAGACTTTTGGGCCAAGAAAGTGGATCGTAGTCGAAACGGTGTAACGCCATCGGGCGTCTTCTGGGAATGGCAAGATCCCAGCACTAGAGTTGTAGATATGATCATGAGGAAGAAGAAAGACGGGACAAAAGAGAGTATATGTATTGAAATGGTATCCAAAGATGGGGAGTACGTGGTGGCTCTTGTTGAGAAGGATGAACAAGAATATGGGATGCCAATTGGTCAGCACTCACCCTTCCCGCGATATTATGTAATCTCATATCATGTCACGACAGAACTGCCGCGTAAACATCGTCAACCTGCCTCAGTCCATCTCCAGAAGGTCTTCCCGAAATTCACGGTCGCCCAAGTACTTGGGTTGCTGGATGGCGACGATGTTTCCGAAAAGTTATTCGACCGAAGGCTATTCCACCCGATGACCAACCCGGTATACGTCAAAGTGCATACCGCTACCGACGACGATCTATCACAGAAGGGAGGGCCCGTGAGGAGTGTACTCGGTATGGAGGGTGCAGCCATGAATCCCATCAGAATTTTCCGTAAAAGGGGCTCTAAAAAAGGGAAAGGGAGTGAGGGGTTGTTAGTGGGGGACGGGATGGTCGACGTGTCACAATGGTCAAGATCGTCGAAAGACTGACGGGCTCGTGACCCACTCTTCGTTGTAAACTCTCGAATTTCTGCAATATCCTGTAGCGTCGTGTCTTGAACAAAGTTTGTATTACACCGCTTCTATTAGGCAAGCACTTCGTCACCAACCATTACTACGTCCAGAGACTGGTCTTTGTTTTTCTCCGGTCTATCAGTCTCTGGTTACTTGTTGGATTTCCAACTGTGTACTGGGGTACTACCCAGGACCAAAGGACAGTAAAGCCATCTTAGAGGCAACTCGATCCCGACAATAATGAGCAGAAAGAAGAATTCATTGATTTAATTATCCCAAATTGACACACCATAGGACGTACTTACGCAAATCGTAGGATGCTGGTTCAGGGGTTCTACCCCGTGAAAGGATGTCTCACAAGCACAGGACTCTCCGGGCTCAAGAAGCGCGAAGCCGCGGAAGTCATGGGATGGTTGCACGTCAATTATTAGGGCGCAATGCACTCCAACGATGAATGTGGGCCAATCCTTGTGGGTCATCGAGTCGTCAGTCCGATTATGAGAATGCCTTGAGATAGGCATTGAATTAAGTCAATAGACCTTCAGCCTGACCCCAAAAATACGGGTACTGTAGTCATGCGTAAGGGAAGGGTGTTAAAATGCGAACTAGAGGTGGGGGACCAGACCAGTGGCGGTCTGTGCGCCAAGTCACCCGCCATTATATACATGAGCTACTGATTAGCCACTGATTACATAATATAACGATAAATTGAACATCCTCTCGGTGGTATCTGTGTGTGGGCAATATGGCATGGTGGAAATAACACTAGGAGTATCCCGTTATCTTCATAGTATGACACCTTTCAAACCGCGTATTCGACGCAACATGTCTTCTTTCTAAGAACGTATTCCATCAATACTAATACAAGGCGATCCTTTTGGCCTGTGGACAAGTCTAAGGGAGATGTGAGGCTGTTCTGGATTGTGGAATACCTTCAATGGCAATTCTTCTATTGAATAATCTCTCTCTTCCGTGACGTTGATTCTGATGATATTTCCTGTCCTAGACAATAGGTTATGAGTATCGACTGTTTACCCTCCACCGTTGATATGGATTCACATGCTTTTCATTTTGAATTGTGGCCAAACCCGGTAGAAGATTGACACCGAAGTTCAAATATGTATAATGTAAACTGTTTCGTAGATACCAGTAAACGGGAGAGAGTGACGGCGTGGTGATGGCTTAGATTAGCTTCTACCACTCGCAATCATGGTCAACATTGGCATCACATTGACTTCTCTTTCGCGTGTGCGCAAGGTTAAAGATCAACTTAATAAAATTGCAAACTTCTTTGTCACCAAAAATTTGTTTTTACTATTCCGGGAGACTGTAGAGTCTATGCTAGCTGATAAGTGGGTACGCCGGTAGCCAATGGGTTACATCTCACAAACGAGGAATCAAGGATCTATAGAGACCTGCTATTAGCCTTTGTTTCTCAAGTGAAGCAGGCGATCGTCAAAACGGGACATTTATCAATGTATGACCCTTCGACTCATGACAGGAGAAAAGCGCAAGTTCAGATCCTACTGAATGCAATTTCGCATCTTAATAGTATTATGGTTAGCTATTTACGTCTAATGCTGGTCCAGAACTTACTGATGGTTGTAACTAGCCGACATCGGTCGATCAAATCCAGGAGGAGCAGGCTATATTGCTAGATGAAAAAGAATTTATAACCCTTTTTAATCTCGCACCGGAAATACGAACAGATCCTATTGAGGTGTACGATATGATCAATCCGGAACCAATACCTATCATTCCCCGTGAGCCCTAGTCTTCTGTCATCTTAGGCAAATTTCACCAATTTGGGATTAGCTGACTATATTCAAACGTGTCGAGCTCTTTTGAATTACCTCAGAGGGGAGAAGGGTCTGGCGAAACCAGACGTCTGGGTCAGGCGAATGGCTCGACACGCGCTGACCAAGGATGGGATTTCGTGGAAGTGGGTCCATCCGAACAAGAGAGTACAAGGGCACCTGGAATTTGTGGACCGCGCACAGTGCAATTTCGTGGATTACATAGTGGTTCTGAAACATCAGAACGACAAGGACATACCTGTGCCTGTCGGTAAGCAATATGCTATATAACACCGTAGCATATAATGACTTTGTGCAGGGATCACCGAACCAGATCAGCCATGCTGCTCCCAGAGTGACTGCGGAACAGTGCAGAAACACCTTGAGACGTTGTGGGCTCCATGCAATATCTACGTCGCTAAGCGGATACAGTACAACGAAGGGGAAGTGCCAGAGGACGTCCTCAATCGACCTTTCCATACTGAGCAGTTTGCTTCACGGCATAATGATCTTTGTGCTTACGTTTCTTAGGGAAAGTGGCCTTCTTATCTCTGGTCTATTGTTGTACTAACATGGAATATATACCATGTATCTTGTAATCTGAGTGTAAATGTCGAAGAAATCGAACACTCCTAGCTCAGAGGGTTCAAGAAGGTGATTTAAGTCAGCTGCCAGCATTCGCCAAGAAACGGGCAAAACAAGCATTGTAGATCAGATCTAGAGGCATACAGGGTCAAGTGAAATTACAGAGCCTAGCAGATATCCAACGAGGGAACCATGCGATAGACAGTAGGGGGTAAACGGAGGGGGAGAGTAACACAATCAAGTCAAGTCACAGCAAGCGATCCAGAGCCAGGGGGATACAATCAAGAAACTATCGTCCGTCAACTCAACTCAACGAGCGCGCTCAGCCAGAGCACATCAAGCAAGCCTCCTTGTTCTCAATCGAACACATGAGTTTGGCCTCCTCGAGCTCCCTCTCACGCTGCCTAGCGAGCGCCGCCGCAAACTCGGGGTCTTCTGCGGCAGCCTTGGCCGCGCGTGCCTCTTTATCCGTACCGTCAAACGACACGCTAGGCGCAGTGACGGCCGTAGCCGTACCAGTAGCAGCCGTAGTATCAGGCGCACCAGATGGAGCGGCCTCTTCTTCGCTGGGAGGCGAGGCGAGGCTAAGGGCAGCCATTTCGGCGTCGGGCGTCTTGGTGGGAGACGTAGGGCTAAGGACGCCGCTCGAACTGGCTTTGCGCTTCTTGTCCATCCAAGATTGCGTTGGGACATTGCTTGCGGCACGCTTGGCTCCATTGAGGCCGTTGGCGAGGGAATTGCCAGTGGGCGACACTGCGGACGTGGGCGACTTGATACCGGTGATATCGGAGGCGCCAGGTGTGGCAGATTTCTCGGTGCTGTTGGCTTCTTTGACCTTGTTGAGGAGCGTCTGGTCCACAGTGAACTGGATGGCGGCGGCAGCGGGTCGTGTACGGAGATAGTACATGCCGGTCTTGAGACCCTTCTTCCATCCGTAGAAATGCATGCTGGTCTGTTATAAAAGTATCAGAACGTCCAATCACAGCGTATATGAAATGCGTACCAGCTGTCCAACACTGGGATTTGCCAAGTGAACGTTCAAGCTTTGACTCTGGCAGATGAATGCACCACGATCAGCGGCGAGATCGATAACCTTCTTCTGACTGATTTCCCAGACAGTCTTGTAGATAGCCTTGACGTCGTCAGGAATACCAGGGATCTTCTGAACCGAACCGCCATGGGCGATGATCATGTTCTTCATTTCGTCATTCCAGAGCTTGAGGTCGACAAGCTCACGAAGGAGCCAGGGGCAAACGACCTGGAATTCACCAGCGAGTACACGGCGAGTGTAGATGTTGCTAAGAGCCAAGTCAGCAAAGTTCGATGTATAAGGGAAATCGAACATACCTGGTATATGGCTCGAAGCACTCATTGTTGCCCAAGATCTGACTGGTACTAGCCGTAGGCATAGGCGCGAGCAACAACGAGTTCCTCATACCACAAGCCGCAATCTTTTCCTTGAGGGTATCCCAGTCCCACAACCCAGTGGGCTGTACACCCCACAAGTCATACTGCAACTTGCCTTCACTAGCAGGACTACCCTCCCACGTTTCGTAGGGACCTTGCTCCTCCGCCATCTCGGCAGAGGCCTCGCATGCGGCATGGTAGATGGTCTCGAAGATTTGAATGTTGAGCTCCTTTGCTGCTGGAGAGTCAAAGGGCATCCTGAGAGCCATGAAGGTATCGGCGAGTCCTTGGACACCAATGCCGATGGGGCGGTGGCGCATGTTGGATTTGCGAGCTTCGGGGACGGGGTAGTAGTTGACGTCGATGATGCGGTTCAAGTTGTACGCGATGACTTTGGTGACATCGTGTAGTTTCTGGAAGTCATATGCGCCGTCTTTGACAAACGTCGGCAAGGCGAGCGAGGCAAGATTGCAGACTGCGACTTCGTCTGGGGCAGAGTATTCGATAATCTCAGTGCACAAGTTGGACGACTTGATAGTACCGAGGTTTTGCTGGTTAGACTTGCGGTTTGCGGCATCCTGTAGACGATTAGCAGTTGTCCTTAGAGCGGTCACATAGAGTCTACCTTGTAGAGCATGAACGGTCCACCGGTTTCGATCTGGCTCTCCATCATGGCGAAGAAGAGCTTTTGGGCTTTGACAACCTTGCGTGCCTTGCCCTCACGCTCGTACTTGGCATAGAGAGCTTCGAATTCATCACCGAAGACTTCGTGCAGTCCAGGTGCTTCGTTCGGGCAGAACAAAGACCAGTCACCATCCGATTCGGCCCGCTTCATGCTATAGCCAAATGTCAGAATCTGTCCTGGCCACATTGTATAAAGTTTAACACTCACAAGAGATCGGGGATCCACAAGGCATAGAAAAGATCCCTAGCGCGGGCTTCCTCCTTTCCGTGGTTCTTGCGGAGGTCGAGGAAGTCGTAGATATCTGCGTGCCATGGCTCAATGTAAATGGCGAATGCACCAGGACGCTTGTTTCCTCCTTGGTCAACATAGCGTGCCGTAGCATCATAAGCGCGGAGCATGGGGACGATTCCGTTAGAGTAGCCATTGGTTCCTGCAATGTAGGATCTAGACGGCGTCAGCCGACATGTTTAGAATACTGCCAAAGGATTACATACCCAGTAGCGCGGATGCAGTGAATGTTCAGGCCAATACCACCAGCAGTCTTGGAGATCATGGCGCAAGTCTTGAGGGTATCGTAAATGCCCTCGATAGAGTCATCCTTCATGGTGACGAGGAAGCAAGAAGACAATTGTGGGTGTGGCGTTCCGGCATTGAACATGGTTGGAGAAGCATGAGTAAAGTAGCGCTCTGACATGAGATTGTACCTGGGGATGACATTAGAAAGGTGAAAACCGAGATCGTTCAGACTGGACACACGTTTCAACTACGCGCTTGAGATCGCTTCCGTGGATACCGACTGCGACACGCATGAGCATGTGTTGTGGACGTTCTGCCACGCGACCGTTGATCCTGAGCAGGTACGAGCGCTCCAGGGTTTTGAAACCAAAGCTATTCCATGGTCAGCCCCAACGTCGAAGCAAACTAATAGCAGCAAGCTTACTAGTTGTAATGGAAGTCACGATCATAGATGATGCTAGAGTCGAGGAGCTCGGCGTTTTCCATCACGACTTGATAAGTCGCCTTGCTGATCATTCCAGCGGGCTTGCCATTTTTGGGATTAACGTAGCTAGAACCGAAAATTCAGTGATCATTGTTCGAAAAAATATGTCCGATGACGTACCTATACAAGTCGTGGATGACGCCGCTAAAGTTCTTCTTGGTCTCTTTGTGGAGGTTGGAGATGGCGATGCGAGCAGCCAGGATCGCGTAATCGGGATGTTTTGTCGTAAGATAGGCGGCAGTTTCACTGGCCAAGTTGTCGAGTTCGACGGTCGTCACGCCATTGTAAACGCCCGCGATGACTTTCTTTGTAATTCTAGATGGGCGCAACGGATTCAGCCCCAGTTGAGCCTTTTACATTCTCACTATCAATCAAAATGTGTATACGTACTCGATAGGGTCAACGTGCTCGGGATCGAGGCCGTAGCAAAGCTTGTGGATACGGGCTGTGATCTGTACAGAATCGAGATGAGCACGAGATGATCTAAATGGAGATTTGAAATGCGTACTTTGTCGAATTGAACACGCTCTTTGCGGCTGGGAACGGAGGGTGTTTCAGCTTAGTAATGGGACACCGGTGACAAAGCAGGCCGGGGTCGACGGAACACGACTCACCCATCTAGAACACGTAGAAGAAGAGGTTACGATGCAAAGGAGGCATGAAGAGGAATGTGGCAACGGATGTACCGGTGACGACGATGAGACGGTGGCGAGAATTTGTTCTAGTTAGCACGAACAAGCAGAACCTCAAAGAGCTACTGACCGCGTTTGAAGACGTAGGCCATTGGGAAAGATGAAGAGTGGCTGAGGATGGAAAGTCGAGGTGAGGCGCAAGATGCGACGCGATTGTTTGGTCACGCTTGGTCCTTTCTTTATTAGACCGCGTCGAGGACCCCGGTCACCCTCGGCCACTCGTAATTAGAAACTCATTACATACTATCATACAGGCTTCAAACGGAATCTCGCATTTTTACCGCTTCCTAACCGATTAATTCCTCTTTGCCGGAGCTTTCGCCGTCTCTCGACCATTTCCCTATCTCCACCTGAGCAAGGGAGAATCCCAATCGCTTTAGTCACAATGAGGACCAAACTTCAAGCTTAGGTTATATCAGCTGCTAGGTCATCCTCGTCCCCATTTTGATTGATGACGAATGTATCTCTCGTGAATGTGACAAGATTCGACTGTGAATGTCGCGCACAATGCCAATCTGTAATAGTACGGGTAATTTTGCAGCTGACTCCACTGCTCCTGCAGTAAAAACACGGATGATTTATGTGAAAATTAAAAATGTCATACGGAGACGGACCATGGCCACTTATAGTGTCATCTGATGAAAAATATCAGAAAAGCTTAGCATAATATGATGAGACAAGTACTCCGCTCAAGTTGCTGTTTGATCCCCTTGTATTGGACAATGGAAACTGATTTTGCGTCGTATGATCCCCCCAATGCAAGAGCAAGCCCATGCTGGGCTAACTGACCAGGGATTGATGGGAGCTTGATATTCAGTTCTATATTCCGGCCTAAATTGCGTGCAATTGAGTTGATCATTTCTAGGAATGACCTCCAAGCAGGAAACCAAGCCAACGCAAATGTGCGTAAGCAGGGAAACGGGTCGTGGTGTTCAATGAACCAGCCGGTAATTTTGGTGTCAAAGTGGTCCAGTTCCCCCACTCCCGAAAATCTTTCCGAGGTTACAGGGTAAGGGAGATGGAGCTGAATGGTATGAAGAGCAGGAAGAAGATGATCTGTTAAAAATGGTAACAGGAAACTCGGAGTGCACACCAAAGTTGTGAGCATTGAGCAGGGCAAAACACGCCAACATGAAGGGACTTTGCTGCGATAACGGAAGTTAATATCGAGTATTTGAATGCGATTGCGCTCGGGAAGGCGTAAGGCCCCAACGCGAGAGAGTTTGAGGGACCTGCAAGAGTACTTTTGGTTAACTTTTCCCTTGCTAGAAGGCGACATGGAATCATCATGTGATAGCGAATGTAGGCATTTTAAATTGATCACTGAGAAAGACCAATCATTGAGAGTAGCCGAGAAATCCAGGCGTACTACGCTTGCGTTAGCAACCGCATGTATAAGGTCATTTATGTGTGTATATATCCAAAATAGACTTCTTTCTACCCGTAGAACCAAAATACCTATGAAATCCAATCGAAAGGGTGGGAATTTTATGCCAGGAAGCTCGTCCTGAAGATAGGAGAAGAGATGAAGGTCGAGACTTGTGGGGGTTCCCATTAAATGAAGTTCACAAGTGACTGCAAGTATATCCAGGAACTCGCCACTAAGCTTCACGCTTGCAAGATTTGGACACTTGATTGACCCTATGAGTGGGAGAATTGACCCGTTCAGATTGTCGTTCAGATCGCTGATAGTAAGGCTCTGGAGATGGGGAAGGGTAACTTCTGGGAGTGCAATATCTGAAGAACGTGGATCAATAGCATGATGGGAGATCAATAGAGTCCGTAAATTTAAAGTGTTGCGTAGCACATCCAAAATCCGATAAATGTTGAGGAGGACAAGAGGGTGGAATGAATCCTGTGGATACCTCCATCGAGGATCCTTGTTACGCACGTAATAGCGGTATCTAAAGTGTCCTGACCCGTCAGATTCAATATTCATCACCTCCACATGTGGCATTGGTGTCGCAAATGGTTCCCTAGACTCTATTTCCCCGTCCTCGTCTGCACGCCCCCAGTGAATTTTACATGCACCAGGGTAGTTTAAGGCACCCACGAGAGCTTGACTATCATCTCGTACCTCATTACCATCCATATAGTCGGGAACCTCAATAAACAGGTTCTGGCATCGGAGGATGTATGGTAGAGCGGCTTCATAGTCAACTAACGGAAGTTTTAAGATGATTTGTAGAGGAAAAGATCCCGCAAGTGTGGCGGAAATAAATGCCTTTTCGAGTTGTTCGGCACAATTCGAATCAAAAGTAATCCACTGCCACAGAGAAGGCGCCTTGAGGACTAAATCTCGCCAAAAGATGGATACTAGCATTAGTATATATGGGCCATCGCTCTGAATGGCAACATAATGCTGAAATATCTCGAGAATGACATCTGTAAAAAGGTCGTTGAAGTCCTTCCTCCGCACCTGGTTTAGGTGATTTTTGAGCACCACACTTGTACCAAAGAAGGCATGCATGTACCCGGGACCATGTCCCATCAGTCTTCTCTGTCTAGTTCTCAGTGCCGAGTTTGGAGCCAAGCCGGGGAACATGATATGACGTTATATTTTGCTCGAAGGTTTTGCAAAGGTCGAATGGATCAGAAGTCGAATTCGATGCGACGCAATCCGATGAAGTATGCGTGCAGTTGTGGTCGATATCAAGCTAAGGTTCGTGGCTGTGGCTTCAGCGCTGACTAGCCTCCAACATGGCACTTCGACTCAACTAAGCATTGAAATTTGAAGTGCTCATTACATAGTACCATGCAGTGCTTCAAGCTGAAGATTCCTCGTCCAAACTCCCGCTGTCTCCATCTTCATCATCGCTTTCCGAGTCATTTACTTCTTCCTCCTCTTCTTCCGTGACACTCTCGCCAGTATCTTCGTCTTCTTTCACTTCCTCTCCCCGATTTTGGTGTCTCCACATGCACGAGCGAAAACTCCACTCGCTTGAATCGGAGTCGGAGTCAGAATCAGAGCTCAAACACAGATCAAATCGGCGATTGTTCTTGTCCTCTTCCTCGTCCCCACTTTGGTAAGCGATGACCGTATCTCTCGTGAATGTGACAAGGTTTGACTGTGAATGTCGCGCACAATGCGCATCAGTACTAGTACGGGTAATTTTGCAACGACCTCCACTGGTCTGGCAGTAGCGACATGGAGAGTTTATGGAGAGGCCAAAAAGGTCAACAAGGGCACTATCAATCGGAGTGTCTTCTGGTAGAAATATCAGAAAAGCCTAGGACGACATAACGAGGAAAGTACCTCGCCGGTATAGTAACCTTCTTTGGTAAAGAGGGACAAAATCTAATTTTTTTCTTGTATGCTCCTTTCAATGCAAGAGCGAGCCTGTCCCGGAGCGACCGAGTGGGGTATGACGGAAGCTTGACAGTCAGTTTGATATCCCGGCCTAAATCCCCTGCAACAGTACCAATCATTGCTAGGAATGACCTCCAAGCCGGAAACCAGCTTAATGCGAATGTGCGTAAGGATGGAAATGGTTTGTGGTGCTTGATAAACCAGTCCGTAATCTCGTTATCAAAGTGGCTCAGCTCTCTCCCTCCTGAGAATTTCCTCCCAGGTACAGGAGAAGGAAGATAGAGTTGAATGGTGTGAAGAACTGGAAGGTGTTGAACCGCTAGAAATGGAACCAAGAAACCAGGAGTGCACATTAGAGTTGTGAGCATTGGGCAGGGTGGAGTAAGTTTATATAAAGGGACTTCACAACGATGATGGAAGTTGACATCGAGTATTTGAATGGAATTTTGTTCGGGAAGCCACAATGTCCTGTCACGAGAACACTCAAATAGCGTACGTACAAGAGTGCTCTTGGTTACTTCTTTCCTCGCCGAGAGACAACCTAGAGCCCTTGCGCAATATGGAATGAACACACTGTAAGTCGGTTTTTTGGGGGCTGGAACTACCGTAGAAAGGATTCGAGAAATTCAGGCGTACTATGCTTGCGTTTTGAACCGCCTCTATGAGGTCGCCTATGTGCACCGTAGTTGAATATAGGCTGTCTTCTATTCGCAAGATCAAATTATCTATGAATTCAAGTCGAAAAGGTGAGAGTTTTATGCTAGGCAATCGGTCCTGAAGATAGGAGAAAAGATGAAGGTCGAGACTTGTGGGGGTTCCCAGTGAACGAAGTTCACAAGTTACAGCGAGTGCATCCAAGAACTTGCCACTAAGCTTCCCAGTAGCAAGATTAGGACATCTGATTGACCCTATGAGTGGAAGAATGGGGCCGTTGCGATTGCTGTCCAGACCGCTGATAGTGAGGCTCTGCAGCTTGAAAAGTATCACTTCTGGCAGCGCGATATCTGAAGAACGCGGGTCCATCGCATGATGAGAGATTGCTAGAGTTTGTAGATTTGAAGTATTATGCAAAAAATCCAGAATTTGATAAGTGTTGAGGAGGACGAGGGGGTGGTACTGGTCTTGTGGATACCTCCATCTGGGGTCTTTAGCCTGCACATGCTTGTGGTATATAGGGTGTTCTGACCCGTCAGCTTTGATCTCCATCACCTGCACATGTCGCATTGGTTTCGCAACTGGCTCTCTAGACTCCATCTCCGCATCATCACCTACACGTCCCCAGTGAATTTTGCATGCGCTGGTGTGACTTATTGTGAGCAAGAGAGCCCGGGTATCCTCTCGTACCTCATTGCCATCCATATAGTCGGGGACTTCGATAAACAAGTTCTGGCATCGGGAGATGTATGGTAGAGCGGCTTTCCAATCAATTGCTGGGAGTCTTAAGATAATCTGTAGAGGAGATGCTCCCGCAAGAGTGGCGGAAATAAACGCTCTTTCGAGGCGTTCGACACCGCTCTGCTCAAATATGATCCACTGCCATAATGAAGGCGTTTTCATGACTAAATCTCGCCAAAATACCGAAACCATAATTAACACATATGGCCCATCGCTCTGAACGGCGACATAATGTTGAAATATCTCGAGAATGACATCTGTGAAAAGGTCGTTGAAGTCTTTTTTTCGCACACGCTTGAGGAGACTTTGAAGCAAAAGATCGGAGCCAAAGAAAGGATGCATGTATCCAGGGCCATGTTTTATCAACCTTCGCTATCTAGTTTTAAGTCTCGTATTTGGACCTAAACCGGGGAACATAACGCTCTGTTCTCAGGGAAAATCATGCACGGGTCGAATGGAGAATGCGATGAAGTTTGTGCAAAGCACTTCGAATAATCCAGAAGTATGGTGGTGGTGGTGGTGGTGATAATCGATGCCAAGCCAAGGCGAGCAGCTTTGATTTTAGCGCTGACCAGCCCGACCGGACCACTTCGGCTCCGAATCGAGCGTGTTGAATACGTAATGACGGCCATCAAGTTTATTAATAAATTTCCAGTAGTCGAATATTGCTGACGGGTCCTTAATCTTTTTCTGAGCCGGAATACCTTGCATAAAGCGGCTGGTTTGATGGGACGACACTCAACGACAATGAAAAAACCGTCGGAATCACTTGAATGGTGCAAGGGCAGCAGATGGAGGAGAGAATATTCTACTATCGTAATGTAAGCTGGATATTTCCGCTGTTGAAGAAGAAGTTGCGAAGCAAGCCTCTGCTCGGATGTGATCTGGCCGCGACTACACGGTTTGCGCACCATTCCACTATGAAGCTTCGTATTTTTAGTCATCGTTTAACAAAAGCAGTAAATAAACAGAGTGACCAGCAGACTAGGCCATAGCGGAGACAACTGCTACTTCACAAATTCGTTCAACCTTCTCGTTGACGGGTCGGATATAGAACCGGTGAAATAGGTTTCACTTCTGAAGCTGATTCAGTAGTAGGGAGTGGTGGCGCTGTGACTTTGCTTGTTAGGATGAACTTTCTGCATATCCGGCTGTTCGCAGACGAGTTGCAGGAAAGCGAAGTGCCGATGCTACTATGGCTCTCCCAAAAATGCATTTCCCCACTTCCTTCACTCCCTTCGGGTGTTTCCATTCTGTTTGTTGGGGCACCCTGGGGAGGAACTATGGGTACGGTAGGTTTGGCGGATGGTTTATCCTTTCTCCACCTTCGCTTGACTCTGGTTTTTATTCTCCCGAGGAAAGATAGGGTACTGTGATCATCTTCTTTATT
>KN824312.1:258258-278564 GCA_000827415.1 Serendipita vermifera MAFF 305830 | reverse complement strand
ATGAAGGAAAAAGGTGGGCGGGTCCTTGGTGATTTTCTCGCTAACGAACTAGCAAGGAATACAGGGGGCTTTATATAGGGGCGAGCCGAGGACGGACCGAGACGGAGACAGGGGAAATGATAGGGGGAAGGCGGCGATGGCGTTATCGGAGCGGTTCGTGACAGAGAATCCCAATCGCTTTATTCACAATGAAGATCAAACTTTAAGCCTAGGTCATATCAGCTGCTAGGTCATCTTCGTCCCCATTTTGATTGATGACGAATGTATCTCTCGTGAATGTGACAAAGTTCGACTGTGAATGTCGCGCACAATGCCAATCTGTACTAGTACGGGTAATTTTGCAGCTGACTCCACTGCTCCTGCAGTAAAAACACGGAGAATTTATGTGAAAATTAAAAATGTCATACGGAGACGGACCATGGCCAATTATAGTGTCATCTAATGAAAAATATCAGAAAAGCTTAACGTAATATGATGAGACAAGTACTCTGCTCAAGTTGCTGTTTGATCCCCTTGTATTGAGCAATGAAAACTGATTTTGCGTCGTATGATCCCCCCAATGCAAAAGCGAGCCCATGCTGGGCTAACCGACCAGGGATTGATGGAAGTTTGATACTCAATTCTATATTCCGGCCTAAATTGCGTGCAATAGAGTTTATCATTTCTAGGAATGACCTCCAAGCAGGAAACCAAGCCAATGCAAATGTGCGCAAGCAAGGAAATGGGTCGTGGTGTTCAATGAACCAGCCGGTAATTTTGGTGTCAAAATGGTCCAGTTCCCCCTCTCCCGAAAATCTTTCCGAGCGTACAGGGTAAGGGAGATGGAGCTGAATGGTATGAAGAGCGGGAAGAAGATGATCTGTTAAAAATGGTAACAGGAAACTCGGAGTGCACACCAAAGTTGTGAGCATTGAGCAGGGCAAAACGCGCCAACATGAAGGGACTTCGCTGCGATAACGGAAGTTAATATCGAGTATTTGAATACGATTTCGCTCGGGAAGGCGTAAGACCCCAACGCGAGAGAGTTTGAGGAACCTGCAAGAGTCCATTTGGTTAACTTTTCCCTTGCCAGAAGGCGACATGGAATCATCGTGTGATAGCGAATGTAGGCATTTTAAATCGATTACTGAGGAAGACCAATCTTTGAGAGTAGTCGAGAAATCCAGGCGTACTACGCTTGCGTTATTAACCGCATTTATAAGGTCATTTATGTGTGTATACGTCCAAAATAGGCTTTTTTCTACCCGCATAATCAAAGTACCTATGAAATCCAATCGAAAGGGTGAGAATTTTATGCTAGGGAGCTCATCCTGAAGACAGGAGAAGAGATGCAGGTCGAGACTTGTGGGGGTTCCCAGCGAATGAAGTTCACAAGTGACTGCAAGTATATCCAGGAACTCGCCACTAAGTTCCACATTTGCAAGATTCGGACACTTGATTGACCCTATGAGTGGGAGGATCGGCCCGTTGAGATTGTTGTTCAGATCGCTGATAGTAAGGCTCTGGAGATTGGAAAGGGTCACTTCTGGGAGTGCAATATCTGAAGAACGTGGATCAATAGCATGGTGAGAGATTACTAGAGTCCGTAAATTTGAAGTGTTGCGTAGCACATCCAAAATCCGATAAATTTTGAGGAGGACAAGAGGATGGAATGGATCCTGTGGATATCTCCATTGAGGATCTTTGTTACGCACATAATAGCGGTATCTAAAGTGTCCTGACCCGTCGGATTCAATATTCATCACTTCCACATGTGGCATTGGTGTCGCAAATGGTTCCCTAGACTCTATCTCCCCGTCCTCGTCTGCACGCCCCCAATGAATTTTACAAGCACCAGGGTAGTTTAAGGCACTCATGAGAACCTGAGTATCATCTCGTACCTCATTACCATCCATATAGTCGGGAACCTCGATAAACAGGTTCTGGCATCGGAAGATGTATGGTAGACTGGCTTCACAGGCGACTGATGGAAGTTTTAAGATGACTTGTAGAGGACAAGATCCCGCAAACGTGGCAGAAATAAATGCCTTTTCGAGTTGCTCGCCACAATTCGAATCAAAAGTGATCCACTGCCACAGAGAAGGCGCTTTGATGACTAAATCTCGCCAAAGGTTGGAAACCAGCATTAGTATATATGGGCCATCGCTCTGAACGGCGACATAATGCTGAAATATCTCGAGAATGACATCTGTAAAAAGGTCGTTGAAGTCCTTTCTCCGCACTTGTTTTAGGCAACTTTGAAGTATAAACCTAGAGCCAAAAAAGGCGTTCATGTACCCTGGACCATATTTCATCAATCTTCTCTGTCTAGTTCGCAGTGCCGTGTTTGGAGCCAAACTGGGGAACATGACGCTCTGTTTCAGAGAAATTTTGCACGGGTAGGATGGAGAAAGCGGTGAAGTTGATGCAAACCACTTTGAACCAAGTATGTGGGTAGCGATAATCGATGCCAAGCCAAAGCGGGCAGCTTTGACTTTAGCGTCGACTAGCCTGACCGGATAACTTCGGCTCCGGATCGAGCAAGGCGGACAACTAACGACAGCCATGTGCTTGAATAACTGTAGTCAGATGTCATTGACAAAATATTTTTGAGGAAACTTTACTTGACTTTGAATAGGTTGAAAGAGCTGGTTTGGCCGGACGATGCTAAGTGATGACAGTGACCCATATCCCGTAGGAATCGAGACAAGTAGATGAATCAAAGAGTATTGCTACCATCATAATTCAGGCTAGTTTTCTGTTCTTTCCCATCTCGAATAGGAGGTGATTTGTGGTAGAGCTCAGCTCCATTCAGTACTACTCTCGACCACATTCGCGCTTATAGTTCTGCAAACCTGGGATTATCGAGACACTCATTGAGAACGATTACTCGCTACGAATACGAATATTCTCTCCTCAAACATCCATTCCCATCGCGTCATTATCTCGGCTAGCATATTGTCCTCCAATCCAACGTCTCATCATTGACACGAAATAAAGGAAAAGGGTGAGAGTACCCAGGATCGGCCCTAGTCTGTGCATTGCCTCATCCGTTTTGCGGCTACATCTCGACCTACAGCCCCCTAAGCAGGTCGTTACAGTCGTATATGGAAGCTCGAATGGAAGCTCGAATGAATCTGCTTTGGCAGGTCTCCACAAACACGTAGATGTACTTTTTCCCAGCTTCACAGTTTGCTCATTCAGACGACCCAGCCATACTATCGCCGGCTACTCTCGAGCCCGGGTATCAAGTTGCCCATGAAATTTCTGCATTTCCTTCTACCAGTCTTATGGTCCATCTCTTGGGATGGTACAGGTATATCAGTGCATTAAATACGGACATCTGTGCAGAAATACTCTCACGCCCTGTCACATTGTCCTGGATGATAAAGTGACAAGTTGTTCCTCCTCCTGCGCCCAATGTTCCTTCTGATCTCTGCGACCTCGGTCCATAAACATCCGTAATCGTGTGATATGGTCAGGCACCGCTATCTCTTTCCATAGATTGTTTGAATATAGATCCCTCGGCCGCAGCTGCAAATTTTGCAGTCGTATTAAAACACCACAAGCGGGACGTGGAGCATCTGGAGGCTCGTGTTCCGAATGGATCCGATAGAGATGCTGCTGCTGCGAATTTCACAGCCAACAAAGCGGTTTTTACGGCTCATGCAGCTGCAGCAAAAGGTCATCCGAAGCGAGAACTTGGGGAATTTGACGCGCGAAGTCTGGAGGTTGACGAACTGGATTAAGCCAGCTACCGTCCCTGTCATGGTAGCAGCACATGTGCATGCCGTAATATATATACATATACTACCAAGCTCATTTTGAGTGAATCTAAATGCGCTGACATTGTTGTGCACACACTGAGTCTCAACAGAGCACCGGTTCCCTTTAAACTCTTGACCGAATTGGTCGAGGCACACGCAGTTATCCTTAACCATGATTAAAGCAGACATTTTGGACAAGTTATTCCATTGTCGACGTAATTTGCGTCTGGCGCAACAAGTGATGTGTGAGGCAAGACAAGGAGCTAGCTAGGAGCTAGCCGAGATGATGGGGGTTTGGTGGTTATTTAGACCATATTTTATCTATTCCTGTTTGGACTTAGTGTATCATAGGTCGATTTGGCCCTACAATCCGCGCACCCTTTCCGACGTTCATTCTTGGAACCCAACCACATTGGTTGATATTAACTTTGAATTGCCCGTTCGCTCCTTCATAATCTACCGTTCTATAATGGAACATTCAAACGAGCTTCCACCTTACGATTCCACTCACGCCAGAAGGCAGCTGAAGCGTTTGATGAACTAGTCAAGCGACTCAGAAGCGATCAGTCCAACAAGGAGGCCTGGAACGAGTTGAGAAGCTTTCTTCAAGAAACTTTTAATGAAAAAAATCGTGCTCAGCGGGAGTATGATCGGGTTGCCAAAGCCGTACGTTATGCTCCTAACAGTCGCCGTTTGGATGTTGAACAACCTCCCACCAGTGCCTCAATGCAGAACAGGTAAAGTACAAGTCTTTTCATAGGATTAGTATCACATCAATGACAATTGTGAGAAGGAAAGGCGGCTTCTGGAAGACAGATGCTCTAAGTCGGCTGCCGAGTTGGAAGGCGAGCTCAATAAGCTTCGCAGCAAGAATAGATCGCAAGCTCAGGTGGGTGCATTGTATGTAGTATTCTACATGATGCAGTATACTCACCTGAAGTCCAGGAAATTGCAGGACTCAAAAATGCGATGGTAAGCGCATTGATTGCTGTCCGCTACCGAGGACTTATGGTCCCATTACAGACCAGTATGGAAGACTTGGTCAGTGGTTTGATCTGTCATTGTGTTTACGCTCTGATGATTACCCGGACAGCTGGCCGAACGCTTCTCTCAATTGCAGAGCATGATGGCAACTCTACTGTCCCATACGGAAACTGTAGGTCCCATTGATACTCATCTACTCTCTTCAATTTTCCTAATCTTTTTGGGCAGATGATGAGCGGTTTAATGAGTGTTCAGGCCGCTGTTGAAGAAGAAGTTGCGAAGCAAGCCTCTACTCGGATGTGATCTGGCCGCGACTACACGGTTTGCGCACCATTCCACTATGAAGCTTCGTATTTTTAGTCATCGTTTAACAAAAGCAGTAAATAAACAGAGTGACCAGCAGACTAGGCCATAGCGGAGACAACTGCTACTTCACAAATTCGTTCAACCTTCTCGTTGACGGGTCGGATATAGAACCGGTGAAATAGGTTTCACTTCTGAAGCTGATTCAGTAGTAGGGAGTGGTGGCGCTGTGACTTTGCTTGTTAGGATGAACTTTCTGCATATCCGGCTGTTCGCAGACGAGTTGCAGGAAAGCGAAGTGCCGATGCTACTATGGCTCTCCCAAAAATGCATTTCCCCACTTCCTTCACTCCCTTCGGGTGTTTCCATTCTGTTTGGTGGGGCACCCTGGGGAGGAACTATGGGTACGGTGGGTTTGGCGGATGGTTTATCCTTTCTCCACCTTCGCTTGACTCTGGTTTTTATTCTCCCGAGGAAAGATAGGGTACTGTGATCATCTTCTTTATTCGTAAGATGTTTCCTCTTTGTAGGAGGGCTCGTTAGAGCTTCAAGCCCAAGCAATTCGGTACGGATCCAGGGTTCGGAATAGTTTAGCGTGGAATCCTTCACTTTCCCCGAAGATGTCACATACTCGAAAAGGACCGCGCGACCTAAAAGAAGGTTAATCAAATCATTAGCAGCGGAGAAGAAACTCGAACTGCATACGTTTTGGACGAGGGAGGATCCTTACAGCATCGTTACTTATCTGGTCTGCCATTGCATTCCATTGCTCAAAATTCCAACTTTCGGGACGACTTGAAAAGTCGATACGATCTGCAGATGTTCTCCTTGCTATGAACCGTTTCGGAAGGCATATCTCCGGCCATCCAGTCACATAGCACTCGATCCTAATTAATTCTTGGTCTAGATTCTCCCACGGGAGAGTCTTCGTGCCTCCGACTTGATGGCTGATGCCGCTCGCCTCTGAGACAATTCGACAGGCAATCAGTACACAACTGCTAATGAAGGAGATGATGGCTTACCAAATATTTCAACTAACCTTGGCAGGCATTGCTTTTGAAGTAGTATTCTTTGTGCAGATTGGTTTATCTGGTCTTCGTGTCTGGTCATGATTCTGGCCATTTCAGTGGCCTTCTCTTGAGCTGCCTGCGAAAATGTTCCAGACACTTGTATAGGTATATCCCGGTGGGCTCTATCGCGTAAAGGCGTGCCGTAGTCAGGTTCAAAGGATCTTGTTGTCTGCAACAAATTCTTTCGGGAAGAATGATGGCTAAAGCGGGGGTTTTCGGACTTCTCTGAAGTACCCCCGCCTCGTTTTCCTCGTGGTTTATATGATTCGAGATTGGTTATGCCTTGAGAGGAACTAGATGCCGAGGGAAGGGTAGAAGTATAGGACTTGGGGTGAGCGTTCGAATTCTGGGGGAAATACATTCGTAGAGATTGATCAGACCTTTCCCTGTGGAAGAATGTCCATGGCTTTGGATTTTAGGGGTACTGGTGGTTAAGATATGAAGCAGCGATGCTTCTAGAATAAAGGCCTGTTTTTTAAGGGCATGAGGCCAGTAGCGCTCCACTGGTGATATGACGACCATTGCATGGTAGGCTGTTGACTGGTATTGGCAACCGCATCAAATCGGGATGTCCGCCTATGAGATATATGTGCAGCTCACAATGTCCACAAGATCCATCAGGTACTGGGCACCTGAAACTCTATGCGGCAGCATGGGCGGAGGTGAGGCTGGTGAGGCTTGGTCACCCACTAGGCGCCGACATGTCATTTCGGCATCCGGTAGTTAATGTTGCCTAACCGGAGCCGTCCGCTGTTCGGTCTGCAGATGGCAGAAGGGAGCAATCGCTTCAAGGTATTTGCCATCCTACTGAGATTGCGCAGTCTTCCAAATGCAAATACCTTGCTGAGATACGACGAGGAGCCAGCCGACCCCTGGATATCCTCAGAATCTTCAATGCTCTTATCTATCACGCGGTGTAGTGGCCATTCTACGCTAAAACGAACCGTCCTCACAACACAGGGCAGCGGCAGTAAGTATGGGGACAAGCATGTATTAAACGAGGAAGGTTTACCAGCTATTTATGATCCCGGGTGTCTATCAGTTCATCGTCTGGCATAGAGGAGGGAATGACCATGGGGGCTGTGGGGCCGTATTGGGGCTGGAGGACCGTCTGATTGGCGATGGTTCCCCGGTTCAACGACGGATCTCCAGTACCAGCAGCAGCACGCTCAGCCTGCCTTCTCACCGCAGCACTACCACTCCTGGTAACACCACTTCCACTACGACCAACCCCACTACTCTGTCGTCTTCGTACCTCGGCGGTACTCTCGACACCAGCAGCACCGTCATACAGCACACTTCCCGGTCGTGGCGCACGCATCCGACTACCTCCAACGATATCATCCAAGTTTCGGACTCCTAATCCTTGCATGATACTCTTCCGCTTGGACCCACTCATCTCCGCGACAGACTTCTTCTCGGCTCCACTTTCGAGAGACTTTTCGAGGTCCACAAGGGTCTCCTGTTGCTGCTGCTCCATCGCCGCAGTCGCACCAGGCTGCGTACGGATATGCTGTCCACCCGGTGTCCGACTAGCCTGGCCGCGAAAAAGACCAAGGGGTATACGTTCGGTAACACCATGCACGCGTTGTCCTACGCCCTGTTGGAGTCGTCCTCCGAGGACATTGACGCCTCCCAGGATCCGTTGTCGTTCGCGCTCGAGAAGGATCCGGTTCGCCCAGGCTTCTCGCATTGCGCGTTCCCGAGCCTCTTCTTGCTCGCGCTCTTCATCTGTTCCGAAATATGCATGATCATTTTCGCCGGCCCAACCGCAGTCGCAGGTCGTGTTCGATGCGGTAGAGCAGATAGTGGAGCTACCCGGGAGGGCTGTAAGGCAGGGACATGTTCTTAAGAATCCCTTGATTCCGTATTGTCCTTTAGATGAGGCGTCAGTATCTCGGCTGGGTGGTGACGAATGACACTGACTTTGAAAACAAAACGGCCACATTAAGGACTGGAGAGTTGAGTCTTTGTCAATATTATTTATGAATCATTTTCTATTCGTCTCACCAAGCATAGTGCGGACGCTACGTGGATCATGTTAGTGATGCCATGTTATGCGAAAACGTCAACAACGCCCGATAACGCACCAAGTCCACCGATGATAGAAGTTTCACTCATTTTCTTCCCGTTTATGTCGTTAAATTTCGTGTATAGGTGTGAAAGCGAGGAGAAAAAAATTAGGAGTCGCAGGAAGGAACCAAGTGCCGGTGGCGTCCGACTTGGCAAGGTGCCGATGTAAATGGCAAGCAATAGCCTTTATTCGAGAAATTAAACGTCGTGGACGACGCCAATTTGCAATAGCAGGTGTAGTGGCGTAATGCCCCGCATCACGGCTCCCCCCAGTTATATGTGCCGGTTGCCCGAGGCGTCATTGACGTCACTTTTAACCTTTTCGCACGCCTCGATCAGTGCGTAGGTTTGTCGAATGTATAATGCTTTGTGGAGGGTCGTGGCATATGCGTAGTAGGGGTTGACAGCGGCGACTGGTTGGCAGCAAGGGGGTATTCAAACTCCGCTGGAGCAGGAGCATGGCGGGATAGGGGATCATCGAGGCGTATTCGTTGGAATGGAAAGATGTGTATGATATTCTTGTATGAGGAATGGAAGGGCGACTTGGTCTAGGTCTTGCATGGGCAGGACGATTTGTACGAGAACTACCTGATGTGACGATAAGCTGGCGCCGCATTTGAAAAATGCAATATGCTCTGAGGAGTATTGTTGGTTGAATAAAGTAGCTCAGGGCAATGGGCGGGGATACGAGGAGTCTTGGCGATGACCAGCCAGAAAGATATTGTTTGTTAAAGCGGTATATTGAGCGTATAACTACCTACATGACATCTGTATGCTTCTTTGAATAATAATCAACTCCCCAGCCAGCTGCACGTGCGGTGGAGTGTGGCTTGTCGGAGTTTGAATGATGCCTTTAAAGCCCACCGGCTGGCCTCTCTTCTCCACCATTCTTATCTTCCACCATCACCTTCTCTTCGTCAACGCGTTCATTCTTGTGCGCTATAAATGCCTATTCGTGGGCTGTCTCGTCGACTCTGTCTCAGCCAGCCACTGGCTCCATCGTCTTGAGGACGGCCTGCCAATCCCAAATCCCCGCATTCAATAATCGATGAATGCTAGTGGCGGGGGCTTCCAGGCCGTCCTGTTGCCCACCAGCCATCGTATATATGGCTGGACATGTCGAAGTCTCAATTCAGCCCGAAGGGCTAATGCATTCCGGATCGTCCGAGCCGTATGAGATCGTATTCATCCAGCAGCCAGCAGCAGCCAGCCAGCGAGCCTTTAGGGTTGGTCGAGGGGCAGTGCCATAGCGGCTCCGACGTTCTCCGATACAGGCGGCCAGCCAGCCCGTTGACCACAATGCCATGCTTACCGAATCTCTCAACCAGCAGCCAGCCGATCGGCCGTCACACCCAGCGTAGCCCACGGAATACCCCTAAGCAAGCAAGGCCTGCCCTCGGATCCACGAGGGGAAATTTGAATTGCTTTGACAATTTCTGCCTGGGCAACGCTGCGAGACTCGCCTCGTCGCCGGTTGACTATTACTCGACTCGTCGAACCCAGAGTTTGAGCTAGAACGCGCCTCGCCTCGAGGCGCACCGTGTGGCCACGTAGCCAAACGTAGAAGAGGTTTGGGCGACCAACCCTGGAGAATGTCACATTACGTGAAAGCCGATAGGTCAGACTGTCCATAACGTCTTCCGTCTTCGAGTCGGACCATTTTATCAACCACATATGGCCTCATTAACGCGTTGTAACACTGGATCAATTGGTTTGAGGCGCTCCCCGCAGACGGTGGTAGCGCTCGATATGATTGGCCAGCGCTCATTTATCGTTGTTGGGGTCGGCGTCTGTCACTATGGCCACGAGTCCCATCGTTATTCGCAGTATACGGATTGTTCTTTCTTGGACAAAGTGCTGTCGAATACTTTTCGACTGCTTGTCGAACGAGCGGCCTGCCCGGGACAAGCAAACGTCCGGAGAGCGACATCGAAGTGTCCGGCCTTCACCTGATCGTAACCCTGCATATTCCGCTTTTGTCGACGGCTAAAGAAATCCGTAAAAGATCCTAAAAAATGATTCCTTGATTTTCGGGGATATTCGATCCAGGTCACAGCTTTTTGGCGCGCGCTCCTTGGATCTCTCCCCATCAAAATCGACCCAATTTATCTGGTGAAACACTTTGGGCTCACGTTGTGGCAAGCACAGCCACCCAAACTCAGGTTTACGCTCGACTTCTCCTCAAAGTCGGACTCTCTCCCCCGTTTTTCCTTTTTAAAAAAAACCCGGTTTTTTAAAAACTTTGGTTCTTTTTTTCGGCGGTTTACGACCAGGTGACGACTGAAGCTTCCTCCTCGATATATCTTGGAATCGCTGGCCGGACTAGGGATTTCGAACCCAGCAATCTCTAAACTCTACAATAGCCAAATTCCAGTTTGATATATTTACTACGAATTTATTTTCAGTAGTTGGTAATGCCTGCGTCTGCCCATGTCGTAGTTGGAGAGTCTGTGCGCCCATCGCCTCCATCTCATCAGCAACTGCAGCAGCCTCATGCAAACGGGCCATCATCACGTTTCATAGCAAACGGCACGCCTATCACCCACAATCGTCTTCATAAGCACTCTCATAGCACAGACGCTCAAGATTCCCGCCAGGTTAGCCTGCCACATTTTCTTTTCGAGTTTTATTTTTAAACAATTTCTTCTTCTTCACTTGGCTACAGCGTAACCAAGATATGTATTCCAAACCATTACCTACTGCTCCTCGAGAATCTGCCCGTCTTTCGAGATCCACTCCGATGACGGTAAGCATGGCCCCACCCCACCGACCACCACCTTGCTTCGGGCTCCCTTGCTTTGTCTCCCAGCCTCGGCTCATTACTTACTCCGCCCAGCAGGACGCAGATCGTTACAGAGCACATCAAGTTCAAAAATCAGTAGATAAAGATTATCCTCCAACTCCATCCTCAAACGACCACAATTCACTCTCCTCATCCCATGGCCACTCCTCGGCCAGCCAAAGCCAGAACCATTACAACCACGGCAACACCTATTCACATTCCCCTTCGCATCTATCCCATAACTCTATCGGTCGACATCGCAGCGCTACCGTTGCGGGCATCCATGGAGGGAGCAGTGCCGCCGGCCTGGACACATCCACCTCGTCTTCCTCTTCAGCCCAGGGTCACGGCAAACTCCGACGGAAGCCGGTTAGGCAGTTAGAGGACACCCCGAGCGAACATTTCAAATGGGAGCCCGGAAGTGAGCCCATAGTCCTTGTTTCGCCCTCGGAGGAGGCCATACCCATAATGGGCAGTACTGGACGAAGGAACCGCTCCGTTGGAATTGTAAGCCCTAACTGTCTCTATTGATTGACTTCCTCACTAAACTCTATTGAACCTTGCAGTACCGTGACGCGCCAGGTTCGGCCACCGTGCCCGCAAACGCACAAGCGACCTATTCTCGTGCGACAGGCGCTTCGGCCGCTTCATCCACAAAGACAATCGGCCAAGAACGTTATGTCCTCCAGGAGCAACCCACTCAGCCTACCACTCTCCCCCGTCATCATCATAGCGCCCATGCATCCCTCCCAGGCGGTAGTGCAGGCTCCTCCCGTACCGTCGTCCAGAATTTCTTCCCTGCAAGCACAAATCAGGAAAAGCTCGTGTACAAAGCACCTTCCTCCAATGGTCACGGGAGCGGCAACGCCAGTGCAAATTCGAGCACGCCCACCCCCAAAGCAAACGCCTTTAATGGGACTGCAAACGCTGCACCAAGCAACGGCACGAACACGCCCACTCCCGCACACGCAAAGCACAAATCGTACAATCTCACAATGTCATCTTCCGACGTTGCCATGCTCGCTACAGCTCCAGCCGGCACAACAGGCTTCACGATCCCGCTCACAAACTCGTCCTCGGACGAACGACCCCGACGACGTAAAGATTCGCATAGGCGTACGACGTCGGGTGCCGTCAACCTCGGTGCGAGCAGTGGCAGTCAACATTCGCATCATCACCACGCGCTCTCGAATAGCACGACGTCTGCCTCGACGGAGGATAGCAGTCATGAATCGGGCGATGGTGGGGACCAGACTGGAAGTGATATGTGGAGGAGCGGGACGAGCCTTAGCCAGATGAGCCAGGGTCATCCTTCTATGGCTCAAAAGCACGGTGCACAAGTCCAACAGCAACTCTCTCGCTCTCAGCAACGCATCTCGCCTCCTGCTGCTACTGGCCCACCTAATACGGCTGCGACGCAAGGGCCAGGCTCGGCGTACCGCCGTTCTCGTGGAATTAGCGATGCGCCCGCTCCTCAATCGCATTATTCGCATACGGGCCCACACGTCGTCAAACTTCATTCGTCCAATTCTCGTTCGTCAAAGGACGAGAAGCGGCCTGGAACAGCGACGAGCGAGAGCCGAAGTGGACGGGACGACTATGATGACGACGATTCCCGCGACCAACGTGGACGTGGACGCACCAAGGAAAAAGATACCTCGTTTATGGGACGGGTACGCTCTCGTTCGAATTCGCTCACAAAGGCTATCACAAAGGTCACGATCGAGTACCCCAAGTATCTCGTCAACAAGATGAGCGGCAAGCGAGAGAGTAAACGGTTAGGCGCGGGTGGAAGTTCGGGTGTGCTCGCGTATTCGGAACATGGACATGGGAACGCGAGTGGCGAGGCTTTTGATGGGTATGCGTACCCGCCTAGTACCAGCACGAGTACCACCACCGCTAGCACCAGTGCCCACTCGCCCATTTCCGCCGCTTTACCGCACCATAACCATTCTCGCTCGAATATCATCCACCCTTCGCAAAACCCCTTTAACGCTCAGCCCACACCCGCCGTCTCCTCGAAGAAACGCGAGCACAAGCGGTCTCTATCCGCCCAGCCCGCTTTGGGACACGGACTCTCTCCTGCACCCTCTTCGTATGCCCCGCAACCACGCCTCAAGAAGCCATTGACACACAAGGAACTCGAGAAGCGGAATCAGTATCGGACGAGTCCTATGACCGCTGCCAAAATTAACGTGCTCGAATCGTGGGAGGGCGTGGGCGACCTGGGGCCCCGCCAGAGCGGTGCATTTCATCCACAGATCCAGCTCACCCAGCAACAACAAAAGTATGCTGAAGGTGGTGTTGCTTTCCCGCGGTTCGATAAGGAGCGGGAGAGGGGCGAGTACGTGCCTGTACCTTACTCGACGGAACGATCTGCTCCACGAAGGAGATGATTCCGTTCGCTTTTTGGGTCCCCTTCACATTGTCATCGCTTCCTTTTTTGCTTGCTCCTTTCTCCTCCGATCTCGACCCGTTTAACGTTGCCACCCCCATTACTTGTATTTCTTCACCTATCCCACGACCAAAACTCTAAACACCCTTGATGTCCTTTTTACGACGAAACCTCCCCCGCTTGATGATGATGAAAACCACCAATAACCCGGTCACAACTTGCGCGGGGGGCCCGTAGAGGCATTTTGCGGCCGAAGAATTTTTTCTCTTTACCTTACGAGGCCTGGGGTGCAACCGACAACGATCGATCGACTGGACACCCATTCTTGATTATGGACACTGAGCGCACGCGCCTGCCCCTTTTTGCCTGACTTAGCCACCCCAAACAATCCTTTTGTTTTGTCTTGTCTGTTGTCCGTCTGTCTGCTGAACGTGCCGACCCTGCTCCTCTCCTTTCTTTTCCTGCCCGCTCTTTTTTTCACTTGGCTTGCACGCCTTGACTACGCTCTTTTATTTGGAGACGCGGTCGGCGTTGTAAAGCCCGGGCTGGGATTGGAGAGTCGAGCCATAATGGGTTTACCGGCGTTGATTGGCGATGACGACGACGACAGCGACTTGGGGTGTGCATATGTATTGGCTATTGTTGGGGGGCAGAGTGCATATCCGCGCCGTCATTGTTTTTTTCTTTTTCCTCATTACACTAGCAGTTTTTCCTCTTTTCCTCTCATATCATTTCTCTTCCCTCTCAGACTCGGCTCATCTTATATCCAAATCCAAATCTCTCAGTACTCGTCCCCATCATATGTGTCTCCTCCTCTCCAACGGTTTTTCTACCGGTCCGGCGCGTAGACAGGACTGCCAGTCCCGCAATCAATCTTCCCGCCGCTGTTCTCTACTTCGACAACACCGTGCTTCACCTGCTTGCTCCTACCTCTTTACGCTTGATGGTGGACTGGCTTTATACGTCTACTAGCGCCGTCCGCACATCGTCTCTATTTCTCTCTCTCTGTTTTCATTCCTCCATTCACCATCTCATCCTTGATATGTACCTCCCAATCCAATCCATCAACAACCAACTTTTTCTTGCTTGCGAAGACGGGCAATTCCTCACCTCGTTCTTCCGCATTCGATCGTCTCTTATTTTTTTGCTTTTTGTTGTCTTGGAGCCACAACTTGTCGTTTTACAGCTCTCTGTATTCAAAGTGGTCTCTCTCAACTCTTCTCTCTCAGACTCTTTCTCGAATCTTGCATTTTTGTTTTTTATACTCGTTTTATGATACCGCAATCGAAAAATGCTTTTTTTGACCAAACCGTTTGATTTTGAGACTTCGAGTAAAAGTGAGATTCAAACGCTCCGTCTAGTGATTTCGTCCAAGGTCTACCGAAATGGGAATGTCGAGCCAGTGGCGCAGAGTCGAGAGGACAGCTAAGCGGCAGGTTAACATACCAGGGGGACCCAAACGCGAACGACATGTGAATTAAAGAACGAGGCAACCAAAACAGATTCGGATCTTTGCGTTTTCGTTTGCCTGACTCGCCCAAACTCTTGGGTTTCGCATCGCTTTGTGATTGGGCCAACCTGCAGAAGACGGGAGGAGCCTGATTACAGCCTTCTGTTCGGTACACCTAGGGTATCAGTGTAGAGAGTGCGGGGAAACTTTATCACCGGGTGTTACGTTTGTCCAGCCACCACCGGCACCCATGCAGCAGAGTAGGTTTTGTGGCGTGTCTCAGTCGCGTTGGGAGCGTGGTCCTTGTGCCACCTTACTGGTTACCCCTGTGGAGAGAGCCACTCTGTGTATGGTGTGGCGTAGTTTGGCTTTGTTTGGTTAGATATTGGGGGTGGAGTGGGTGGTGGAGATGACTAGGCGCTGACGGGGTTTGATTGAAGCGGAGCTTGAATCCTGCTTTCGACCTCGATATCGTTAGGGATACCTTTTTCCAGAGAAAATGGATTATATTCGTTTAATTTCACATTTTTACTACTATTGAGGTGGGAATACGGCCCATTTGGGAATTGTCAGCTTCAGTCGTTCTCCGAATCTTCAAGACGCTACCTCTGCCTGGCTCAGGACGTAATGGAATGCAAAATGTATCATAAGATCCCAATTAATACGGCATATACACAGGACTTGCAAAAGCTTTATGTACAGCCAGGTACGATCGTCTCAAAGACCCTCAATAGGCACTGATCGCTGTATAGGCGACGATCACTACGCTCTTGCGCCTTGTACACTTGAAAATGTATCTCTCCTACCCGTAAATGATGTTCTTCATGACATTTACTCCCAAGCGCCTCCTTCTGGCAACGACCGGTTCTTGGGACGCACAAAATGCGATTCTTGCCACCGAGAAATTGGAAATATACAGGATTATTACTGCATGGGTACACCTTCCTGCCTCTTTGGCCCTACATCCCCCTTACCTCCAAGCAATACCACACTTTCGCCGCCCTACACGGCAAATAAGGGTGCGCTCGTCAGCTCCCTTTCGAATGAGAGAACATAGTTCTCTCCTTTCGAGGTGCCTGTCTCGGGAAATACTCCTGGCCAGGATTGTCTTCCCGACAGCGACTACGAGGGAAGTAATGGGAGTGGGGAAATGAACTTTGCCCAGAGTCGTGGAAGCCTCAGCAGGAGTGTGAGCGAAAGTGGTGGAGTTACTCGCCCAGGGAGTCGTGCGAGCAACGTCGATTGTGCCACGGTCTCCCAACAGTGGAGCAACAGCCAGAACATCGGCAGCTACAAGGAGGTTGTTGTGAGAGTATTGGACGAAGTACGGGCTCTTAGCGAGCGATGTAACTCGCTTCCCGCCAAACGCCATGGCCAACCCAAGCAGTCCCAAATCCGGCCTGAAAAGCCATGGAAGAAATCGCTTCTCTCTCGGTTATCGCCTGCATCTCCCTCTTCACGCCAAGGTCTCCTTTCTGCTTCAAACCCCAATCTTCATGGACGGCCGTCAGCCCCTAGTCAGCGTCGGTCCCCGCTTCTTCATCCTGTACGTCTCGGTGGAGGCCGTATCAACCACCGACCGCATAACCCGAAAAGCCAGAGACCCTCTTCACCCGTGCCTGTCATCGAAAAATGGAGGAACCAACTCGTTCAAGGTACGTGTCATATTTTGTCTGGCCTATCCCGACTGACATAACTGTATTCACAGGGATCCTCGTCCACTACATCTAAGCATCGACATACGGGGGCTCCAAACGTTACTATTCTACCGTATCACATACCAACTGGTCTGCCATGGTATCCACAGCCAGCACTACCCATAAACCGGATAATACTTGGGCCATCTTATGGGCCCAGAATAGCAGATCTTACATCGCATATTATGAAGAATAGAATGTACAAAACCCGGCTCTGTCGTAATTGGGAGAAAGCTCAGAGTTGCCAGTATGGTTACAAGTGTCAATTCGCATGGCACAGCAGAGCTTCGTTCCGCGCCACGCAACTCAAATCAAAAAGCTCCTATATGCAAGGATTTCTGGAGGACAGGAAGCTGTCGATACGGAGAACGGTGAGTGTACCTCCATGGCTCAAAGTTTGCATCTTCCTGACATTTTCGCTACCTTCTAGCTGCTACTATGCTCATCCGGTACCTGTACCCGTCGACGTCTACCGTCATGCACTCGGCGATAACCGGTACTGGCCTAACACTTGAGAGGTAGCAGGAGTCCAAGGGTTCTCGCTTGTCCAGCCGTGAACGGCTTACGCTGCTGGCTTTCACTCTGTCAGGTCCTCCCAGGTACTGGTTGCAGGAAAGAATACGAATAAGACCAGGACCAGACCAATCTAGTCATTCGAAAGACGGCAAATGCACACTTGCCCAGCCATGAAACAAGGATTGGTCTGGCGACCTGCGCCTACTTTTATCATGCCCCAGGTTTTACGATTGTGTAAACTGTGGATAGTACGTGACTCCTACACCGAATGTTACACCAGTTGCCCTCGTATGAAGGCCTCGGCATCCGCGCGCGAAGGATCTACCAATGGTCTAGCGAACCTATCACGGCATGCCATTGGTATGTGGGTATATATTTAATCCTCGTTTAAAATCCTCGTTTGGTGCTGCCATCTCTGAGCTATTCAAGCTCCGATAACACGCCAATGCCTTTGGAATGAGCGTATGCGAAAGTGTTTCACTCACAGAAGAACCCGGTGATACCAAATGGACAAGTTTACTTCTTCCTTGTTCATCGAATCTCTGGATTTCAAATTCGTATCGACTCCCGTGGGATCAATTTCCTTGCCCGCCTTACCATATTCCCTCACTTGCGCAGCCTATCCTCTCTTCTCCCCTCATTCCCTACAACCAGATTAATTCAGTAATATCCACCAGCCGAGCATCTTTGACACTCTGTACAGACGACGGACTTAGCATCATAGCCAACTAAATGTGACAGGGGAACAACCGACCCCTGCACGGCATTCGAATACGCCAAGTTCCCACGTCCCGCCGCCATCCCCATATCCTCAATTAAGGGTGAAAATAGATCTTATTCACTGATGTGGCGCTTAGCAGTGCCCTTGAAGGGTCATAGCACCGCCTTGAATACAGCAAACCGTATCCATGCGTCGGACAGAGGAACTATTCTGGGAAATAGCGACATGGGATCCCACGTTTTGAATACGTTGAGCGGAGATAATGATACTTCGACACAGCTACGGACAGAGGATAGCCAAGGTGGAGGCGTAACGATATAAAAGGATGACCGAAAGGCATACGAGGATCCGCATCCCACTTTTCGGATCCACATCGTCTTTTCTTTTCTTCGCTAAGGCCTGGTGCCCTTTGTACGTTTCCTTTTTGGTGCTTTATTGCCCGACTGACGAATATCCGCAGTTTTTTTTGACCAACCAACCATTTCAAGCCTTACTTAACCATAACACTCGACGATCAAATATGCGTTTCACGACCGCCATCCTCTTCGCTTTCGTCGCCTTTGCCAGTAACCAGGCCTTCGGCGCGTACATTCCCGCAGACGGTGAATCAGTCGATGCTCACGGTGTTCACGGACACCGCCGTCACTGGGAGCACCTTGAAGCCCGTGAGATGGAGACTCTGCAAGCGAGAAGCTGCCAAATGACCTCCAAGCCCAAGCGGAACTGCAACATCAACACATGCAGGGCTGGTGGAGGTCGCTGCGCTCCCGCCGGGAAATCCGGCAGATGCAGCGGTACAAATATGTGGGGCTCCAATGCGCCCTTTGAATGTTCCACCAATTGCAAATGCGAGACGTTCTAAACGCCGCCATAGCAGAGGCGATACGACCTATACACGCAGGATGTCCGATTTATTATACGTATTTTATTCGAGATTTAACGTATGGCTATCAATATACAACCTTATTCCCCTCCTTTACCATAGTATTTGTGACAGTCATCACTCATTTATTTGGTTTGTGAACCTATCTTGCAAAGCTCTGACAGCACGTATAGTAGTGGGAAACATTGATGAATGAAGTTAGTAGGACCTCACGGGCTGTGATTCTTGACGATATGTCGTACAAACGGCGAAGAAGCTTATCAGTATTCCCATGAAACCAGCTTTGGGAACGGAACGCTTGTCTCCACTCTTGGTCCTCGCCACCGTATCGACTCAATATTCAACCACCTCATTCTTTCCTCCATAGATATCCAACTACTTACTGGATTCTAACCCTACCTACGATAACTTACGCAAGTCCACCGACGAACAATACAGTAACGATATGACTGACTAAGCCACAGACGATGTATAATTGTGACAGTACCAAGTCACAAACAACCCGGAAGGGAGAACTATCATCACCAAGCGAGAAGAGAATCACAGACCAAACCATCATACCACCATCCATCCATCATCCCAGTCCAGGCGGCAGGCTCTGGGCGCACACGGAGTTTAGCCCAATGCGAACGCCGCTAAGCAAAGGGATTCCTTACAGTGGGCAAAAAAAGTAAAGACACTGGGGTTATATATAACTGTGCGTCCAACCTGATAGATAGATCGCACCCAATTCCACTCCGCCTAAATGTAACCACTGGGAGAAGAAAGTGGTAAAGCATGTATATTAGTGATAAGAGCACCGACATGGGCCCTCAAGGGGCCCGAAACGGGGCTATACAAATATAGATATCATCATCATCATCATCATCCACCGACGGTGCCTGGTGAAAGAAACGGCTGACATCGAAACACAATTAGCGAATATGCGTAGCAGTAACCGATTCAGATCGACGCGGAGTAACTATTCCTTTGGAGAAGGAGGTCGATACTTAGAAGTAGGGCCGTCGAATCAACATCGGCGTGATGACCCGATTTCACACCTATGGCAGTCAGGTACCGAGCAAATTTGCTTCGAGTCACTAAGGTGCCTTGGGCAAATCTGTTCCGGGCACGACGTGAATTCACGACCCAGATTTGCCATGACTTCTAATTGAGTCTTCCCAATGCGGAAGCGTGGTGTTATTGACTACGTTGGTATTCTTACTAAGCGACTGTACATACCTTTGTAACAAATTTACTCATTTTGGTGTGAATTCATCTTCGGCGCGGAGTGGTCGGCGTGCCTTCACATCAGATTTGACAGCTTTGTTGGTGAGTTCACGGTAAGTTTGACCCGTTTCTAGGTGAATTCATCGCTTATCTGAGAAGATTAAGATATGAATTCAAGATAAATTCATTGATTCTGTGGATGCCTTCACTGTGAGTTCGACATATTTCCGCATGAATTCATCATTTAATGGAAACTGGCGAGCGAGATGCCTTCACAGGAAATTTGTCAACCCGGAGATGCCTCCACAGTGGGTTTGACACATTTCGACGTGAATTCATTGCTCACCAATAAAGAGCGGAAGCGATGCCTTCACGACGAATTTGTCGACTCTTCAGGTGTATTGATGGTGAGTTTGACTTACTTTCACGTGAATTCATTACTTACTGGGGAATAGTGCAAGATGTGCCTTCACGACA
>KN824312.1:215582-254870 GCA_000827415.1 Serendipita vermifera MAFF 305830 | reverse complement strand
GCCTCGGGTGCGGGAGAGGGAGAGGCATGGCGCCCTCCACTTCGGGATCGGCTACCCCTGTGTTTGCGAGAGCCAGAGCGAGATTTGCGTCCTCGTCCACCACGTCCACGGCTTCCTGATCGTCCATGGCGTCCGCGAGCCTCAAGAACTTCGAGGTCACGCTTTTCGCCGGCAGATGCCTCGGTCGGAGCTGCCTCTGGTGCTGGTGCAGCCTCAGGAGCGGGAGAAGAAGATCGAGAACGACCACCGCGGCTGCGGGATCGGCTTCCTCCATGATGTTTGCGGCGGGACCCAGATCGGGAACCGCTTCGCCCACGCCCACCACGGCTACGACTGCGTCCTCTGGCCTCGAGCTCCTCAAACTCGCGGGCCTCGATTTCTTGGAGGTCACGCCTTTCCTCGTGGTGTCCGGGATAGCCACCGTGGTGATGGTGGTGGGGAGAGCGAGCCTCAATTTCTGAGAGGTCGCGTCTCTCTGGTTGGTCGTGGTGATGTCCGTGATAGCCGTGACCGTGGTGGGGTTCACGGGTTTCGAGAGCGGCGCCTGGGATGGGGGCAGCCACGGCTTGGTTGCTGGTGTAGGCAATGAATGCCAAAACGGTAGCGGTCGTGAAACGCATGTTCGTTTTCAAAGAAAAGTTGGTTTGAAAAAGGAAGAAAAAGTTGGTTGTTGAAGAAGAAAGACTGGAAATTGCATGTCAGTATACGAGGTGGTGGTGAGTGGTGATGGACGACGTACAAGGGGGCACCAGGCCTAGAGAAGCAAAAAGTAAAAGAAAAGCTGAGAGGGGATCCGAAGAAAAGGATGCCGATCAGAGTTTGATTTCTTAGGTCCTTTTATACCAAGTCCTTGCGGTGCCGTTCACACCGCCTCTTCAGTAGGCCCCCCTGCCGGGAAGTTTCTCAGCCTGATCCGTTGGCAGGTCCGCCGCCCCATCCAATAAAGTCAGAAACATGGGAATTAGAATCGTTTCCATTGATTTGAGTTGACCCGTATATCGGGACCAGGCTTCGTGCTAGGCGGTGCGAGGCTATGACATTGCAAGAAGGGGTTCAAACTAGGGTTTATTGGCGCCAATACAATGTAACAGAGCTTTTTTATATGTGAGAAATTGACGGTCACTGCGGAAATGGCGATGGGCCCCTGGTCGACGCTTACTCGAATAGTGGACATATCGGCTCGCCTAACGTCCCGGTTATCAGATTGAGTGTTCATTTGGCAGTGTTTTTGCTTGGAGAGTGGGAAGTTGGTCGGGAGCAAAACATGAGAAGTCCGCAACTCCGCCTAAGCTTCTCCTCCCGCGTACGTTGAACCGTCAGCATGCGCCAAAAAGACGTGATCAAGTGCGGACGGTTTCGTAAGATTCTTTTTTTCAGGGTTACGCGAACGTTGAACATAGCCATGTCCCATGAATAGCTTGCGTGAGAAACCCCTCGTACTACGTCAGAGCCGAAATTAGACACCTCAATCCTCAGTGACACTTGATACACGACTGAGTAATCTTTGACATGTATTCATATGAGATTTACAAGTGCGACACGGAGCAGATTTGTGCAGTAGAAACGTCGCCGCGTAAGCAATAATCTATCAGTTCCAGGTGAAATTCAGATATAGCTCACCGGTGGGTTCGGTACTTGGCGTGGTATCGCCACGACTGCCGAAGCGCGCCCCCGCGGCAGGGCACATTAGGACCGCGTTGCTCTCATATGATGGATAGGCCATTGGAAAGGAACTCGAAGAAGACATGAAATCCCCATGGTGAGACCGCAAATGGCCCGTTTGCAACTTTCTCACACCCACAAAACGGGCCGCCAGAAACGGACGCCGATGAACGGATGTGCAGCCGACTAGGGCGAGTTGGATCATGGACGCGCGCTTCAATACGACAGATTCACCAATATGGGATAGATTTAGTGGGTGCTGATTGCATTCCTTGGTCAACGAAAGCTCTCAAATTGCAAGCGAGAGCACGTAATATGACCATCCTATAGCAGTTTAGTAACAATAATATCACATTATAGTAGAACTATAACGGCCAGGTTCCTGGAGCTATTTAGAACGACGATGCGAGAGCTTTGTTGCTCGACCAGGCAGTGGAAAGGGAGGCGAGTGGCTCTCGTGAACCTGTGAGCGTCGGCCATCAGGCATTGCCGCTCCCAAGCAATTCTATTTGCCAAGGAATCTGGCGTGAGGATGGAAGAAAAGAAACTTGGGTTAGAAACGAGGTTGGACCTTGACGATGCCTACTCACCCAGAGTCGTCATGCCTTGAGAAAGAAATAGGGACTTTGATTTCATGGATCCCATGAACGAGAAATATCACGATTCCGATTCTCTTCCCTCGCTCCTGTGCCGTATTCGTGAACTGGCCCAACCACTAGTGGTTCTAACTCCTTACTGATGGTTTACCCACCCCTCAATAATTCTGTAATATCACGAGTGGGAACTGTATCCAACCTGACTTAGGGTTCGCGATTAGAAAGCGGAGATCTTCGATGTGCGGGGAGCTAAAAGGCTATGCCAATTAGATTCTACGAAGCAGACGAGATATCGTGAGAGATACATACTAATAGAGAACTAGAATCTTTTCTCATTACGCGCTTTGGACTGAATATTGCGTGCGAAGCGCGAAGACCGGGTGGCTGTGGAGAGGCAACTAGGAAGCTCAGGTTCCGTAAGCCATAGAAATGATCGGATGCTTATGCTCTGTGGCTTTTGCTTTGTTTTTTCGTTGTGCGATCGGATTGTTCACAGTGACGATGTGGTCGGAAGCAAGAACCTTCTGAGCCCTGCCATGCCACCAGGTGCCATCTTCAATCATTACTCGACCACATTTGAGAGAACTCGGTCGATTTTGGGAGATAATGCTGACATGATATGGTTTCCTGTGCTGCCGAGATTCATCCCCACTACGCTACAAGTCTCAATAGCGACTTTGTTTGATCGATATTGCGCTGGAAACGCGACGAAATACGTACTTTACATCAGATTCTTCACGCTGACTACCATTCCTGCAAGTTCCAGTTCGGCATATCATCATTAAACTCCTCATAGTGTAAAAAATAGCCGTAACATTGCTCAATACGATACGTACGTTGGCTCATACTACCCGCCTTTTTGGGCATGGCATCATCACCTGAAAGGGGATGGCGAAAGCCACACTGGGTTGTGCTCTTTCCAAACTCACCTATGCTCATCAACAGAAACAATTGAATAGAAACTATCAACCCAAATGTCGCTGATGCGAGTGCCACAGTTGATGGCCCCATATAACACCTATACCTCACTTATGGCGCGATGGAGTTTTCTTTGAAGCCCCGTACTACCTTTGTATAAAACCCGCAAAAAATAGGGAGAGGACTTTCACCCGAGTAGCAAGTCTTTATACTCCGCTACTTGGCTACCTCATACTCTCTTCATGTAGCCGCTCAGAAGCCAGGTTAATCCGTAACTTTAGCCACATCATTGAGCAATTGTTATTTAAAACAGTTAATATGCTCACACGTAAACAGGTAACCCATACATAAACAGTTGAGCATCAGCTATATATAGTCACCAGCCCATGAAATCAAATTCAAGCCCCTGCCTATACGACACTCTAACGGGAGCATCGGCAGTTGATTTTGCACTCGAATGGCGCGTTACGGCCCCGCATGTTCGTGCCTGCACATCGGAACAAACGCTGGTTGCAGCGGCCACCACCAGCCCTGCATGTGTTTATATTGCAGTTGCGTCCCGGCTGAGACGTCATACGACAAGCCCTTTTATCGAAGACATGCAGTTCACGAGATTCGAGATCCTCCGTGTCGCGGGCTTCGAGCTCCTCAAAGTCGCGGGCTTCCAACCTTTCCAAGTCGGCCTCAGCTGTATCAAATGGTGTTATAGAGACTGGGTAGTGCTCGTAAAGAGTGTCATGATAATTTTCATGATGGCGATCCTCGATTTCAACCTCGCCTGGAGTGTGAGATGCCAGAACCATCTGGCTGGTGGAAGCAATGAGGGCAAAATACACGATAGTTATAAAGCGCATGCTCGCGAAGAGGATTTAAAGCAAGGGTTTTCAGTATTCTACAGAATCGCACGAAGTAGAGTAAGCATCCAACTTCAAAAATAGCTCAATGAACGACGTACGAGTGGGCTAGGTTTGGGAATAAAAAACTGGAGTCGTGACGAGTAATTGTTCTTGTTCTCACCTACCCTTTTTATTCTCCATCGGTAAATCAATGGCTCGAGTGCTGCCTTGCCACATGAAGCAAATTAGATCCAAACCCTCATTAGTGTTTTATATTAACTATCAACATATTCGTACGACCTAAGTAAATGAGCTGGTCCTGTTTCTCTGGTTAGCGCCATACCAGCTGTCACCGATTCCCACGCCAGCCAGCTTTCGTCTTCATAGAGAGAAGGGTTAGGGCCATTAGTGGTATTTATGTGTATTGTGGTCATATGCTGCCTCACATAAGCGATATTGCTGAGTGCGGAGAGAATCACCGTGTAGCCAATGCTGCCAAATCCGACGGCTAGGAGACCACTGGCCGATATATCAGAACGGCAAATAATGCCCGATTTTTGCGTCATTTTTCTAGCCTAGTTCGGCAAAAATCAGTGTATCAGGATGAGATTATCCCATTACAGAGCTTGGCTTGGGATAACGAGTGATCGCCTTAGGGAACGATATACAGGAGTACTTTGGAGCGCTTCAATGAATTTTATGGAGGAAATAAACACTGCTGAGAGAGAAATAATAAATAGATGGACATAAAGAGGTACGGGAGGAACCACCACATTGAGAAGAATTCACTTGGATCGGGGCTATGCTCGGTCGGAAGGGAGTTGACCTTATATATTTGCAAAAGATGGTTTTCTCAAGCACTTAGGAGAGTAGAGATAGTCTTAGCACTCATTATCGTCGATAAATGGAGAGTCTATGACTTTAGTTAAGATATTCCGTTTGTCAGCTCCAAGTGAGCAAACCAGCACTCAACCGCGGCAAGCATAAAGCGGAAACTGCTGAAAACCATATGTCTAAACATTGAGACGAATTTATTCAGCCATTGTACGTACAATAATGCTCTAAAGATCCCTCAATTTGACAAGGGTCTAGATGACATGTATGCCATGAAGGTTACAAAGGCCGCTGAGAGAGAAATAAGATGAAATCAGAGGTAGATGGACGTGTTCTCTTCGCATATGACATGACAGCCTTACGTGTCCCTTGATTAGCCCAAGTCAACGTTCCCAGCATCCTTGCCGAGATACCCACATTGGGGGCTAACTCGCGTAGAATCGTGAATAGGAACATTTGGTCGTATTGGAGTAGGAAGGACGAGCGAAAGTCGAGCGTACGTAAACTGGTCGTCCGATATTGCGCGATATCCTCGCGAAGTGTATATGGTACCTGTAACTTATTATCTCCGTCGTCATTGAATGGTGGTGCTTTATCCGGTGCTCGTGAAACCAAACCCGGATTGGACTGCATACGAAAGTCTACAAGAGCGGTTACGCTTTGAAGGAGAGGTGCCGTCGATGCGAGGCAAAAGATATCAAAGAGGGATATTGCTGGATATTGAAAGCCTCCCGTGATCAGCGTGAGCGTACGTAGTCGTGGCCACGCCATGATTCCGAGTTGGTCGGGGAATGCGATTTTGGCATCAAAACTAGCCGTGAAAGAGAGATGAGTAAGGTGCTCGATGTATGAGAGCTTTAAGAGATCTATGCGGACGTTGACTTGTGGCGAGACTGGGCCCGACTGGATAACAAGGGCAGTAAACGGGGAGCGGGTATTATAGTCTCCCAGCGCCAGGAAAAGTGCGTTTAAATCGGTTTCTGACTGCATATCTGAATTACAAGATGTTAAAGTCAGCGATTGAAGACGTGACGCACTCGGGAAATGCTTTAAATTGGACGCTACAGGATCAAGGCCATCCATCTTCAAGGTTTGCACAGATTTGAACGCCGGACCCCTCTTCGTAGTGGCGGAAAACGACCTCTTTGGGAAGATGAGAGTGAGATCCGTCAGATTGTGCGATATGGAGAGGATAGTCTGAAGTGATTCATCGAGTCGCACGTCGTCCAAGCGAATATAAAGACTTGTGAGATATACGAATCTGTGATCCTGGAGGAGGTCCATATCTGATTCGTGGAGGCTTCCGACAATAACAAGTCGTTCCAGCATGGTGCAGTATCTGAAGACATCCCTAATGGAACCTCTCGGAACTGTCGGTGCTTCGATAGATAGGTCCTTTACCAAATTGTTCCGAAGCCCTAAGGGGAACCAGAACTCTGTACCTACGGGGTGCAAGGTAACCTTTTTTAGAAGGGGAAATATATTCCTTTTGAGATCCAACAGCTCGAGTCGTTGAAAAAGCTCCACGTCCTTCTCCTGATCGGGACGGTAGTTGTCGATGGACTCCACCAGAGCGGTGTACTGACACAGTCGAGGCATATGCCTCACGCGGTCTCCTGAGAGCAAGGTCCTACCTCAAATATTAAGAAATAGTAAAGAAGACTAGAAACAAGCTTACTCGTTCGGTCACCGCATAACTTCCTGTCACCGGAATATCAAATTGCCGAAGGACGGCGTTGAACGCGTCGTGTGGACGTGTGAGGTGTCCCCACAAAAAGCGCTCTGCCCATCGACGCCACTGCCTGTTAACAAGCATACAGTCTCGATAGAAGCCGTCCTGTTTGCACTGGGCGAGCAATGAGTACATGGCCTCAGGTTCTTTGATGGCGTCTAATATGAGGAAAATTAGTTCGTCCATCCTGATAACTGTATCCATTGCCGGATTGAGCGATAAATTGGCGATCTCGGTAGCCATTAGTGTTATCGTGTGGAGGTCAAAACGCGCCTGTGAGCATTGCTGCCACCTGCACAAAGAAAGGCGGTGTTGTTTCGACAGGGCATTAATCAGCTTCTTTTGTCGACCGGATTCAAAAGGTGTTTATTAAGAACTCCCGGAGATCGGAGCCATGCTGGGTAATAAAGTTGGTGGAAGTCTGGCTCAGTCCCCCGCTTGGTCGGTATTTTTGGGCGCCAATCTCGAAGCAATGCTCCATTTAAACGATGCCCGAGCTTCTGAGAACGCCAATTCTTGAGGACAAACGCTAAATTTTGATGTTATAAAAGGCCAGCCAAGCTAGGTTGGACTAGACAATTGTGCCTCATTCTCTTCTCATCCAAAATGTTCGACATTCGATCAAACGAATTCAAGACTTGTCTTCTCGCTGCTGGATTCACTGGCGATCTCGTCCTCTCAGGTGATGCGGACTACGCCTCTTATCTCGTCCGATTCGCCAAGAACTCGCAAAAGAATGCCGCGCTCGTTGCTTTTGTCAAGTCCGCAGAAGATGTATCCAGAATCATCAAGATTTTCAAGTCAAACGGTTTGCTGAATCCTACTTTTACAGAAACGGCCAATTCAAAGAGCACCGGTGGGGCCAGAACGCTCTATGCTGGAAACTATCCCAGGTTGCAGGATGTCAAGAGAAAATATGATCCAGACATGATGTTTAAGTCTTGGTACCCAATTCGCCCACTCACCGCTGAGGCCTAATGACAGGCCAATATAAATAAATACTCGCGTACTTGTGCCAAAATAGATTGCTCTAAAAAACTTTGCATCGTGAAAGTCAAGTGTCCTTCTAAGCGGGAGAGTTCCCAACTTCGACTCTACCTTGTCAATGTCAATCACGGTCTTGCCCCAGAGCTGGTCGAGCAGATTATACAGAATCTATATCCACTCGAAATTGTAAAATCCACTATGGAGAGTAAAAATACAAGGGAAAGCAAAACTCTAAACAGTATCCAAGTTTGCAAGTAGCTCCAGGCGATCATTAATACCTCAATGATACTCCAGGTCCATCAACTCGCCTTGGACGGCTTTGTTTTGAATAAGAGGCGCTTCATGTTAGTAGGCGCACTCCCGAGACACTTTTAGAGATCGAGAGAGAATACAGAGGCAAAGAAAGGCACTGCTGACATCAGGCCGAGACTTTATCGGATGACGGCATTGTTGTTTCTATACGGCTTTAGTCAGCTTTCTTCGTTGACTGAATCCACAAAATGTGTATTAAGAACTCAGAGCCATGCTGAGCCAATACACTTTGTGGAGGTCGGGCTCTCCCTCTTGGTTGGCATTGATTGGGGCGCCAATCTCGAAGCACTGCCCCATCTGAACACTGTCCAAATTTCCGAGAATACCGGACTCTAGAGATCAATACCGAAATTCGATGTCATAAAAGCCCAGCCAAGATTGGACTAGAGAGCTGTGGGTCATTCACCTCTCATCCACAATGTTTAACACTCGATCCAACGAATTCAAGGCTGCCCTTCTCGCTGCCGGCTTCACTGGCGATCTTGTCCTCCCAGGTGATGCGGACTATGCTTCTTCCCTCGTCCGGTTCGCCAAAAACTCGCAAAAGAATGCCGCACTCGTCGCCTTTGTCAAGTCGGCCGAAGATGTATCCAGAATCATCAAGTATGTCAATGACGATACAGCAGCCAATAGCACGGACAAGATTCCCGTCGTCGTTCGCGGTGGTGGCCACAGTACCTCAGGTGACTCCTCAACAGAAGGCATTGTTATCGACCTCTCGAGACATCTAAATACCGTCAGAGTCGACCCAGATGCAAAGCTCGGGTATGCCGGTGGTGGCGCCAACTGGGCTGCTGTCGACAAAGAGGCCATCGCGCATGGGCTTGCCACAGTCGGTGGCACGGTAAACCATACTGGAATTGGAGGTTATGCATAAGCTTGCTATTGATGGCTAAAGGCTGACCCACTCTTCTAGTCTGAGCCTTGGTGGAGGTTATGGATGGTTGTCTGGCAGATACGGTCTTACCATTGATAACGTCGCTCAGGTATGCTCAGTATCCATCCCTCACATCATTAATCACGCCAGCATTTCCTAGGTGACTATTGTTACCGCAAACGGCTCCATCCTCACCGCGAATGAGAGCTCTCATCCAGATCTCTACTGGGGTATCCGTGGTGGCGGATGTAACTTTGGCTGTGTGACGGAATTCGTATACAAACTTCACCCACAACTAAACTCTGTTTTTGCTGGTCCACTCGTCTTCCCTCCCCCACTCCTATCTGCCGTGACCAGCGCCCTGCATGAATGGCGCACCAATTCCTCAGAGGACGAAGGGGTTATCTTCGGAATTACGACAAGAGGCCCCATGGGTGGACCCGCTCTCGTCGTCAACGTCTTCTACAACGGTGACGAAGCAGAGGGTCGCAAGCGTTCCGCCAAGTTTTACGAGCTTGGACCCGTAGTGAGCGGAGCAAGCATGATGCCATACGAAAACCTGAACGGAATCCACAACCAAGCCATTCCCTACGGTGAAAACTGCCATCTCAACGGCTTCACGCGGGGTACGCGAGGTGTCACGCCTGAAATGTCCGAAACAATGTTCAAGCATCTTATGGAAACAGCGAGTGCTCCGGGCCCATGCGCTACTGACACCGTTGCCCCTAAGATGACGATGCTATGGGAGTTCTACCATTTGGGAAAGGTCGCGAGCGTAGCTCCTGACGCGACGGCATTCCGCATGCGTATACGTCACTCGCTCAGTGCGATACTCATCAACTGGAAGCCTGAAACTCCCGAGGCGAGTGCGGATGCTCTCGAGCGTGTGAGGACATTCAAGAGAGTTGCCGAGGCGACCGTCAAGGAGACGTTTGAAGGTGGAAATAAGGGTGAGAACGACACTGGATACGGAAATAATGGTGAGTTGGCGCCTTTATCTTGCAATCAAACGACTTACCGAGTCTTGCTTTTTGCAGAAACGGCCAACTCTAAGACTGCCGATGGAGCAAGGGCACTCTATGCTGGAAACTATCCCAGGTTGCAAGAAATTAAGAGAACATACGATCCACACCTGATGTTCAAGTCTTGGTACCCGATTCGCCCACTTAATGCTGAGGCCCAATCACAGGTCAGTGTGGACGATAAATACTCGTGTAATTGTGTCAAAGTAGAATACATTTTCTTTCTTTCTCCAGAAAGGTTTGCATTGTGAAGTAAGGATTATCCATGACCGGGAAAGCCTCCAACTTCGACTCCACCTTGTCGGCTAATAGAAAACAATATGATCATTTCGCATTTTGATTCCCTCATATAAACGAACTCGTACAGATACCCAGTATATTAACCAATGTAATTAGTCTCCAAACATTACAAACCAGACTGGCACGAGCGCAAGCAAAACTACGGGCATGAGAGTAGCCGACACTGCAGTTGGTTCGGTGATCCATATCCAGATACAGAGAGAAATCAAAAGACATAGACTGCCAAAAACAAACGACAAAAGCATGTGCCAAGCCACCCTGTTGAACCATTTGGATAACCCAAACTGGCGGAGAAGCACGACCTCCTGGGCATCTAAGAGAAGTTCTTTCTTGATCGGTTCCCCCTCTATAACCTTGCGAGAGAAACAGTGGGGGTCTCGCAAGGCGTTAGTTCGCGATACGATTGGGCCCGCAGACGCCATATTGATCAATGACACACTACTAGCCGTGCCCCCGAGGTCGATTGCCCTATGAAAAAATGTCATTAATTGAGCCGAACAATGGAAACTTGGTCAGAAACCCACACTCCTGCATACATAAACCATCGCATGACGCGCCATGGAAGTGTTTGCGTTGGGTCAGAGAATGGTTCCCCAGTCGGATTTGCTTGAAACTCGTCACGAGCTGACTGGTCTTGCTGGATAACGAGCTGGATGAGTGTCATTTGGACACCAGCGAAAAGCACCATCTAACGTGCAAAAACCAAAAATATAGAGTTTATATTCATCAGTTATACGTTCGGTTATCCAGTATAGACACTTACTATGACGGCAAGTGAGTTGGCGCCTTTGGTCCAGGAGCCCAACGAGGCTTGAACAGCTTGTGGAAGTTTGTCTAGGGTGTGATTTACATCAGAAAACAACTAAATCGAAGTAGCAGCTTGGATCACTCACAGTCTTGTACGGCCTCTAGCAGGCGCCGCTCCTCCGCCTCCATTTCATTCGGAGTTTTGTCCTCATAGTGGGTGGGAGAGTCCGTAAGTCGATGTCTCGATGCTGGATGAAGGGATTGACTGTTCGGCGAGGCAGCTGCTGAACGGTCGATGGTGGCCATACGCCCGTGTAGAAGTCGCGGTTATGCGTTTCCGGTTGATGTCACTAAAAATAGTCTTATTTACACTGGATACTTGGCATAGGCGGGCCAGCTCAAGAGTGTGTGGGCGGAGTCGAAAACGTGATTTACAACCTAGCACCCTGACAGAATATCAAAGTATGGGAGGCACGCAGTAGTGATAACAAGGTATAGCCAATGGATCAAATTTTGATGATTTAAGAGCCAGAATGAACAATTATAAGCGAAGATCATATTAGACGTGACCAACATGACATGTAGGAGCATTTAGCGCTAAAATACAGATAGAGTGGAAATGAGACCGCTCATTGTAGCAGGTGAATGCGTAGTAGAGTTATTGAGATATGCCTTGGCATCGCTAGCCATTCGGCTTTTCCAGCATAAAGTGTCGAGCATTCGTCCAGTGAGTTCTAGATTTGGAGCCAACTTCTCCAGGACACTAAAAAGAAAAAGTGCATCAAAATCTACCAGTGGTGAATTAGAAAAGTCGAGATTTCGGAGGCTTGTCGTTTGGTATTCCAGAATACCCGGACAGAGGTCATCTTCGCCTTCGCACATGGGCTCGTCTCCTGTATCTTTCGGTGTTTTGGGAGATAGAAGACCTGGATTGGAATCCATGCGCACATCCATCTGGATGGTCGCTTTTGTAAGGTAAGGAGTTCGGGTTGCTAGAAGGAAAAAGTCGTAGAGTGTGACTTGGGGTAATGAAGTTTTCACAAATATCACCGTTAAGGTTTTTAGTTGGTGCCATACCGTGGGATAGGCTGGTTCAACGGGTAGGATCCCAGAGGCGGGTGCTGTGAGCGATAAATCCGTGAGATGATCCATGTCGGAGAAAATGAATACGTCGAACATTTCGTTCGAAATGAATGTGCTGTCAATTTCCAATTTGGTAAAGGGCGAGCGTTTACCATATTCCTTTAGTGCCTTGTAGACTGGCCATGGATTAGTAGACGGTATTATATCGCAGGAACACGAGGTTAGAAGTAAAGTTTGGAGATTTGGGGCACTCGGAAGTGCTTCCAGGCAAGCTGGTATCGATGATAAACCATCGAGCCTGAGAGTGCGTAATGAGCGGAAAGAACTTCCCCTTCTCGCAATAGTGATTTTGTCACTATTCCGGAAGAAGAGCACGAGGTCTGTAAGGTTGTGCGAGATAAACAAGACAATGCGCATAAAGTTGTCCACTTGGTTGCTATCCACTTTAAGGGACAGACTGGTCAAGTATACGAATCTATGAACCTGGAGGAGGTCAATATCGGATTCATGAAGGAGACCGTCAATAGTCAACCGTTCTAGTCTGGTGCAATATCGCGAAATGTCTCGCACTATGCCAACGGGGCCTTGGGTGCCGGTAATATTGACGTAGATTTCGGTAATAGAGTGGTGACGGCAGGATAAGGGAAGCCAGAAATCGGTGGAAAAGACGGTCAATTCGACCCGTTTAAGGCGGGGGAATGGGTGACGCTTCAAGTCGAAAAGGTGCAGGGTTTTCTGTAGTTCCAAGTCGTTGACTTCCGTCACTCTATAATTCCTCATAGATTCGACCATTGCAGCGTAGAAGCCATAACGAATATATGCTTCCCGAGGTCTTCGGGATAGTTGATCCTTTAAAAGGTGAATAATCAGACTAGACAGAAAAAAATCCATCTCTCACCTCCAACTTCCCATCTATGATGTCCTTTTTCGCCACGTCAAACTGTTGGAGGACGGCGTCAAATGCCCTCTCGGGCAAAGAGAGCTCTTTCCATAACATTCGTTGGGCCCATTTGCACCATTGTCTGTTCACGAGCATGCAATTGTGATAATTTTTCTCGTTATCACTGACCATGTACGATTTAGGTTCAACTGGATTGTATAGCGCCTCTAGGATCATTAGGATCAGCTCATCCGCCGAGATGACAGCAAGTGTTGATTTGAAGTCGATGCCAAAAGATAAATTGACCATCGGGTTGCAAATTGGGGATGACATGGTGGAGCGAAAAGGGAGAGGCTGACTCCAAGTTTATTAATAGGAGAGTGGCAAGTGGAGGATGTCGTATTCTCGCGTACAAGAAACAGGATTAACAATCTCCAATGAATGTGGATTGAGGATAGCTACTGACTAACATTATGGACGGGACAAAATCTCAGCAGCCCGGGGAATCGAATCTCGGTCCCAGCCGAGAAGATATGATCAGTTCTAAACCGCCAGAACAAAACTAACTATCGTAGGCGCAAAACAAAAGTGCGTGCAACTCCGGGGAATTGAACCCCGATCTCCGCCTAGCAAACATGGGAAAGCGGAATCTTAACCATTGGACCAAAGTTGCGTCAATTTTGAAGGGGCCCGTTATCTATTTATAATTTATGGGATTGTGTGCATCGATGTCGTCGGCCAGCCTGGCAGTGGCAGACCTTGTCCAGCTGTCAAGTGGTATATAGATCTATCAATGTAGGCGAACCTGTGTCGCTCATAGTCGCTATGCTATGAAGTTAGAGAACGGAGCGGGAGGCCGAAGACTTGATGGGTTCCATCGGAATGCACTCGTTGGACTGTACATGTCTGCGAGCATGAAGTGTATGCCAGACTAATGTATGTCATATCTGCTAATCAAAAGGACCTGACCCTGAGTAAAGATGCTATTGATGTATCCCAAGTGTTCAGTGATTCACAACAGCAAACCCCTTTCCACTAGCGGCCCGCCCATTATATTCGGATACTATACACCACATCCTGAAATAGCTTTATTCCAGGGCTTCTCAATCAGCCAGATTTCTGACGTGGTGGCGTGTGGCTCGTTCTCGGGGCTCTTTGATGCGGGCTATTATTATGGCTGTCCTAGTGAACCCGTCAAAAGCTCGGCTTGTGATTTTGCAAAAGAATCGCGAAGCCAGTCACAATTAGTCCCGGTTTCAATACCCCAGACTCTTTTGGGACTGCATGGAGACGGTCGGAGGGTGTCTTCCTAACGGCCCGTGGTCGCTCCTCTCGCGTTGCCTCTTGTCGAAGATGCATCTCGTGATCATTCTAACGTCGCAGAACACCGGCTATGTAATCTGGAAAAATTTGCATCATGCAGAAGACATCGCGCGTGCAGTGCGAGACCATCGACCCCGGTTCTTTGGTACCGTTCAACTAGGCATATCTCTCCTTTTCGCCGAGTCAATCCCAGGAGTGGATGTTATAACGCGACCGATCTCTCTTCCTGTCGAAACCGTCCCACTATTCCAGTTCCAACTTCTGAGACTATGCTCGCCTCACTAGGATTCACATTGCTTGCTTGCTCTTTCCAGGTAGCTTCTGCTGCCTCGATATACCTCGTCGGAGACTCGACGATGGCATCCCATTCTGCATCAGAAGGCATCCAAGGGTATGCTTGTCCTATTTGCCTACTGCCTTGAATACTCAAACGTGCCTCTCAGATGGGGAGTTCCCGTTGCTACCGGCTACTTCTCAATCCCAGGTAAGTATATCAATTCATTGCTAGTCATCCCGAGACTAACTATCGCTCATAGTGGTGAACCGCGCTAAGAGTGGAAGTAGTGCTCGTTCATGGATCCGTGATGGCTTCTGGTATAATACGAAGCAGCTCCTTCAGAGTGGTGACTGTACGTGACAAGAAACTCATACCTTCCCATCTGACACCTTTCCAGTTGTCGTAATTGAACTCGGTTAGCAGTGTTGCCGGCCCATTTGAGCCAAGGTTTCTAACTGTTATAGGTCATAACGATGGTGGTGGACCCACTGCATCCACCCAGCGTGGCTCTGTCGTCGGAGAAGGTGATGAGACCGTGACCGTCACTCTGACCAATGGAACTACCGAAGTCGTCCATACTTTCAACTGGTTAGGAACGAAATTGTTTCTTTGGTTCGCATCATACACTCACACTTGCGCTCTGTTAGGTACGTCGGCAAAATGATCGACGAGGCCGTCGCCAAAGGCGCGCATCCCATCGTCAGCTCGCAAACGCCAAACAACCCATACGAAAATGTTTCGACCATCAACTCCACCCCCAATCGTGTATGTTCATTTCACCTCTCACACGATCGCGTTCTTACTTTTCATCCCTGCAGTTCGAAGGTTATGCCAAGAACATTGCCGCAACCAAAGGTGTTCCATTCGTATCGCACTTCAAGGCGTGCATCGACGTTTACTCTGCGCTCGGAAAGACTACCACGGAATCGTATTTCCCCATTGACCATACTCACACCAATGAGGCCGGTGCGGCTCAAGTGGCCAAGGCGTTCATCGGTGGCTTAAAATGCGGAGATGCCAAGGGAGTGCTGAATAGCTACTTTACTTCTGCCGCCGCTGCCATCTCTGCCTACTGCTAAGGGGTGCGGCCTTTCCAAGTACATTCCGTGTATCTCTTGTCGTACTTATACGGTGATGCCACAATGAAAGTTAGGAGCATTACTAGTCCAATCCTCAGTGTCTTGATGATGCATAAGCTAAACTGGTGAGAAGTATTCACGCATCAGAAACAAAAATGTTGCTGTAGCATTTCTTGTTGTGCAATATGAAACCATGGTACTACTACAGACGATGATTCCCGAACATGTCGATGCCTTGTATGAGAAGAAGAGCGGCACAATGTGCCGCAAGGTGACATAATCTTCTCTAATGTTACTCTGAGGCAAAAGAGTTGGTTGATGAGAAAGATTTGGACGACTTTCGCGCGCCTGGCGTCCTATTGGCCGGGTTTGCCACAGCGGCTGAGGTACGAGCAATGGATGCGAGATCAACTGGGGTGTCATAGATTTCGCAGAGAAACGTAGGGAGAAGAAATATCAACCAAACTGTATGGAAGGAAGCACAATCATAGGACGTACCGACTCCACTACCGAATACATGAGTTCGGAACTGCTTGGCAGTCTCCAACTCTTCTTCTGTATAGCTGACACTAACGGATGCTGCGCGTCGCCTAGTACTTCTCCGCTGTGGGAGCGCCACTGGGTCTGATGGGGCGTTGTCCGTGTCGGGCTGAAGTCTCTCCTTCTGGTCCGTCGCGGTAATTTCTGGCTGGGTTTCAGGTTTCAGATTATCTTGGCTTTCTTCGCCGACATCATCCCAGTTGTCTTCCAGCTCTTCCATCACGTCCCCCCACGAATGAGCACCTGCACCTCCTTTCTTGACAGTTTTGTCGAGACCATTACGCGACTCTGAGCTTGATCGTATTACAATGCGTGAGCATAAGTTTGGTCACGTGGCGGAGGTACTCACCGGTCCTTGAGCATGGCTCGTGGATGTGTCGACCGAGCTGTTCGTGTCATGACTTCGTAAAATCCACGATGTAAAGGGATTCAAACAAGAGAAAGGGGGACTCGAAGCTGGGAGTTTCCGATCGAGTATTTATAACAAGCTGGGCGTAAAGGGCTGACGAGCGACTGAATGGCGATGATTCTGTGGAGAAGGCGGGGTAATTGAATCCAGTTGCTGGCTCACGAGGATCGAAATCACCCGATTGTATACGAGTACTTGGTCGAGTTACATTGTCTTGTCATATCCAGGTGGAATCCACCTTGTCTATGTGTGGCCAACGCGTCACACGATGCACACATGCGGAAAACGCGATGCGATGAAGGTGATGTAAGATACCAATATACAAGATGACAATGTCCATTACTGGGACGATCTATCACGGGTCCTGGGCCAACCCCTTGCCAGCGCCTAAGTGTTGGAAGCGAAATGCCACAATCTAAATACTCACATCTAGGTTGGGTGCGTAGGCCTGTGATGTGGGTGTCCGCCGATCCAGTATTCTGGTCGTGTAATTAATCGGGAAGAGGCCTGTCTGGCCGTTCCTCCTCCGTCCCTCCAACCAAGGTGCCAGGCTTATATCGGAGACTTCGATGATTTCGCCAGCCGAAAATGATAGTTCGCTTTGATCTGTAGAAGAATAGCCATACAATGTTCGCACATAATAGGGATCCCAAGGAGGAGGATTCCGCACGACCAACTTCGGAGAAGGAGAAGGAATGCAAAACTAGAATAGACGTAAATAAAATTAGAAATGGGCCTTGAACCTTTCCTCACGGTAAAATAGTTTTTAGGTATCGCTCCCGTTCTGCCGTCAAGACGCCCATCCCACCATCCATGATCGTATTTTTGAAGCACAGTGATAATGTCTCCCTTCTTGAAGCTGAGATCCGCTTCGTCACTGGGGTTGTAATCATACAATGCACAAGCTCTGAGTTCTCCCTGTGAGCTAGAGGATGCGCTAGTCCATTCAGCGAGAACCTGTTCAAAATCTGGCTCTGTTTCATCCAAAGTTGTTTCCTGTAGTAGGAGCGACCATCAGAGTGAAATAAACTTGAGAGTAAGTTTGCTTTACCACAAAGTTGAAAGGGACAAGGTCGGTGGAGCCGCCCAAAGTTCCTAAGAACCACCAATTCCAGTCTTCGTGATGTCTGACCACTTCTATGATATCCCCTTTTGAGAATGTAAGCCCTTCTTCTCCAGCTGGAGGTGTCCAGGAATACAATGCGCGTACTTTCTTGCCAAGTACGGGTTGCTTCGATGAATAATATTAGTTATTACTCATCTATGCGCAATGTTAAGGCTGTACAACTCACAACCGTCTCATCAAGTTTGAATGCTCCTTGTCGATTGCCGATGGAACCGATCCAGATCTCAGGAGAGTATCGGTCTACAACTCTGATTCGTTCCCCTTTCGTTGCCGTCAACAATGGAAGACATATCCTCTCTATTTCAGGGACATGGCCTGCGTCGCGATCGGCAAGCAAGTCGACGAGTACGATTGCAAACGTGACTGGGAGTAAAAAACAACTGGTTTGTATGTAAGTAGACCTCAAAATTGACTGTAGCTTCTCCACGTTATTGGCGGCGGTATTTGCATCTGAGCCGGGTGGAGATGGAAGATTGGGCACTTGAGAGTTCATTCTTTCTTCATTAGACGAATATGCTAGGGGATTCCTATGGCCACTTTTTAAGAGCCTACGCCAACCGCCGAAGTGGTAAGATGCAAGTTAGGATGACCACTGGTACATTATGTAAACTATTGGGACAATAAAGCTAAATAGGAATCCTTCCACTCATTATTATAGCATGTCCAATCCTCATGACGAATCGGCAAATTCCGTACCCTCCTTCCTCATTGTCTTCATAATTCCCCTCGTCGCTGGCAGCCCCGCGCGCTATAGCTTCGCTCTGAGCATGAAGTTCTGAACTTTCTCTCACTTGTTCCTCTGTTTCCCATCCACGTATATGTTTACCCCAGACGCTTGAATAGGTCATACTCAGACCGCTAACGGGTTGAGAAAAGTTATGAATGTGCAAGAGTCTGGTACGGATAAGTCAGTATCTGGACAACTTCATCTATGCTCGGGACGCACGCTGTTCTCCCGGCTTCGAGAACTTCCCATGTTCTCCTGACGGAGTGTTGGCCTATCAGAAAGTTTCCTGGGCCAGGGGAATAACGCAGATGCGGCCCATTACGGGTGAACGGGTAAGTGGGCGTCGAGGCGTTCCGTAAAGTCACCCAGGAAATCCCAAACATGACGGTATATGAGATGTAGAAGCAAATTTTGAAGGATCAGCTCGTATCCAGTGGCCTCTTATACCCACCCATCTCATGGCTGAATGGCTATTGGCTTCTTGGTCGCACCAACCGCCTCTTCTCCTGGCTTATATCCAGCCAATGCTACCATTCCATATCCAAAATAGCATTCTTACGCGTTAAATATCGTGAAAACGGCCTTTGTCAGCTCCGGCTTGGTGGTTTTTGAAAGCCAATGAGGTACCGGACTGGTAGCAATACTCCACTTGACCAGGTCGTTTAAATTTGCGCAAAACACTTTCAAATGTCCTCTTGATAAGCCTATTGAAGGAGCGGTGACATGTGGAGTGGCTCTTTGTGCGTTTTGGCCTCCCCGTCGTCAACGTCTACGAAATCCTGCCCAAATTTGACCTTTCCTCAAAGTCTATTTGACTCTTTTACGCGTGTTTGATCTTTGCTTCATAAGCGAGCTAGTCTCAGATCGACAAACGCTTGCATTCCATTTCCAACTATAGAGCCTTTGTTCTATTTTCCCGATTTACCAACATGGTATCAGCAGATAATCTCCCATACGACGTTTTGCCCCTGATTTTCCACCACCTTTCATCTGGTACAGACCTCGTCTCTGTCTCGCTCGTCAGCAAGTCGTTTTCTGGCGGAGTTCTTCCCATCCTTTATGAAACAGTCAATATAAGAATTGACGTAGCCAAGCGTTTAGGAGTGGTCAGTGTTCTTTTGACATAGGATTTGTACTCAGTGGCAAATGACTAATGTATTGTTTAGGTCACGTCGCCTTTCCATACTCTACTCAAGAACGTTCACTTACAACTGTTTGTTCGCAATATATCTATTCATTCCATTCCCCTTGAGCGAGCTCGACCATCGCCAGCTTTCATGCTGGATCTTTGCAAACTTCTCCCTAAATTAACGAACTTGGCTTCGTTTTCATATACGGTTCCAACTCTCATGGCTCTTCTTCCTCCAATGCTTCCTGGCCTCGTGGCCTGCGGGAATTTGAAGGAACTGAAGATCATGGGGGAGCACGTAGGCAATGTGCAAGCAGAAATGCTGACAAAAGTGGGGAGTGGGAACATAAAGATACCATTGCTCGGCCGAGATTCTGGACACCTTGACCACGCCAACAGCGTGGCCACTTAAGAAAGCGGAAGCATGGAAGGAATTGAGCACGTCAATCAAGAAACGGCATACTCCTCTCAAAGTCCACACGGTCTAGGGAAGCTGTGGTTAAAGAACCCCAGTCCTTCCATCATGCAACGGCTGGATAAGTGGATAGAAGGGAATAAGCATACGCTCAAGAGCCTCAGTATCTTGGTAGGCTTTTACGATCTACCCATCCCACACTCTTTAATCACATACTCCCTTTCTAACTTTGGATCTGACGTTGTAGGATGCGCCTTCTCTATCGACCGAGTTTCTCCGCCTTCTTGTTACTCACGTTCCCCACCTTACCTCACTCACATTAACACAATGCCCGGACATCGATCACTGGAAGGTCCTGGGCATGCTTGAGCATCTTTCCGATCTGAAGAGCCTATGTCTCAACGTCATGGTGCGCTTATGATCCTACTTCAAATTGTCGCTCATTATGCGTAGTCTCATTCCACTCCACCAAACCCATCGCCTATCTCGACGTCACTAAAACACTTGCGGTGCCTCTTTCTCATATCACAATCATTCAATAGTATCCCCAAACTTCAAGCCACATTCACGGGTGAATAGGCGTGTTTCGCCCCGTTTTAGTAATTCATCTGTTGTCTTACCTGTTTCTGCAGGTATCCTTGCGCCATTTCAAGAAGCTGGTCTGGAATCTATCACATTTGAAGCGATGGATTCCTCGGTACTTCCTCTTACCGTTGCGACAGCTATTGGCGAGTTCCATGGCAAGACGCTGAAACGGCTGAATCTCCTTCGTATGGTGGCATCTAAGGATGCTATTCAGGCCATATGCGAACGATGCGAGATTCTGGAACAATTATGCCTTGACTTTGGGCCAGAAATGGTGAGCCTTTGTTGCTGATCTACTTGTTGTTCCATCCAGGAATTCACTGAAAATGCATTCATATTCTCACCGGAATCAGAAACCTCCCGCAAAAGGCCTCATTACAATACTCGCATCCCTCCGCAAACTCCACACCTTGGTGGATGCCCGCTGCCTGAAGCCACACCACGATCATGGTGGCCAAGATATCCGCCTAACAGCACAAGACGTATCCAGCATTGCCAAGATCGTTCCAAGTCTCCGTAAGATTATCAACGCCAATCGTTGCTGGAATGTAGGTCCAGGCCCTTTCCCATCCACGTACTTTCTGTACCTCCTCCTGATATCGTCGTTTATACTCCCTTTCATTCCCAATTGCACGTTTCTAACACGTTCTGCTAGGTCTCTAAGTCTGCATATGGTACTTGGGTATCCACTGCCAGCCGTATCAATACCACCTCCCCTCCGATTTCATTCATTCGTGACTCTTAGCCGATTCCTTTAGTACGTAAATTAGAACACCCAAGCATCAAGCTATAGTCACGATAAGTGGATGCTTATCTGGGACGTCCCGTTTTCTTGTTGGGTTGTACTTTTTTGAAATCTGTTTTATAAAGCATATCTTATTACGCCAAGTCTTGCCGTATCGGGTGGAACCTACTGAATACTGGAGTCACATAGTTTTGCGGCAGCCAACCAGCTTCTCCACTTCTATTGCGACCTTTCCACCACATGTCAGGAGATACGATTTCTACCTCGATAATGTCTCCTTTCACTATCCCAAGCTCGTAACCGTGTTGAGGCTTCCGGGAGAAGATGGCCCGAACATAGTAAGGAGACCAAGGTGGTCCCGTCAGTGTCCGTCCAAGAATTGGAGAAGGCGTCCGCGTTAGTGAGCTATGGACGTGGTTTTGCGGGAACATCCCTAGACGCTCGACCATCCTAGTATTCTCTGCCGTAGTAGAGAAAATGACGCCAATCCACCAGTCCTCGTACGGCTTGCAGAGTATCTCAACAATATCACCCCTTGATAGCGTCAAGAAGCGGCTTTCGGTTGCGGAATATGGCCACAAAGCCCGGCATTTATCGCGTTCGGTATCAATGATTTCGAGAGGATCCCATTCCTGATTGTCATATGGTCGCTCTGGAGTTGGTAGATGTACAGAGGGATCTTCTTCTGTTAGCACTGGTGGAATGCATTCCTGGCAAAAGTGGCGTGTTACTCCAAAGTACGCAGTGCGAAAAGCGACATACTATGAAAGACAGCGGAATAAGCCCAATATCTTTTCCGGTGCCCCACATTGCCCAGGCCCATATATCATCGTGAGGATAAAGGAGCTCGAGTTCGGTGCCGGCTTGGAGTTTCATCTCTATGCTCTTCTCCTTTGCGCGTGACCACAGTACTCGAACTTTTGGGGTCAGGACGAAGGTCTATTGACTTAGGTCAGTGTTTCTGTCAAAGGGTTCTTATGATGTGGGCCACTGACTACTCGATTATCCATACGGATTAGTCCACATTCATCGTTGGAGCGTATTACAGCCCAATAATTGGTATGCCATCGTTCTCCGACTTCAACAACTTCACCTTTCTTGAGCCCCAAGAGGGCTTTGTGCCCGTAAAGCATCAGTTCCTCCGGTAAAGCTTCTAAACCAATGTCTTCTAATATGCGTAAATAGGTTTTATGGTGTATCAAGTTGGGATAATTGCTGTATCGAATCAATGAATCGCCTTTCCGCCCATTTTTGTCGGGAATTGCCTCTAAGATGGCTTCATTGTCCGCTGGTCTCGGGTGATACTCCATTACACAGTTGGAAATCCAATAAGTAACCAGATATTGATAGACCGGAGAAAAACAAAGACCAGTCTCTGAGCGTAGGAATGGTTGGTGTCGAAAGTGCTTGGCGTATAGAGGCGGTGTATACAACTTTATTCAAAACACGACACAACAGGATATTGCAGAAATTCGAGAGTTTTACAACGAAGGAATGGGCCATGAATCCTTCAATTCCCGTCTTTCGACAGTCTGGACCCTTGTAACACGCCGACCATACCGTCCTCCACTAAGGGACTCTCACTTCCTTTCCCTTTCTTCGGGTTCTTGTCGCGTACAATTGTGATGGGATTCATGGCTATGCCCTCCATACCGAGTGCACTCTTCACTGGCTCTGCCTTCTCTGATAGGTCTTCGTCAGTAGCGGTATGTACTTTGATGTATACCGAGTTGGTCATTGGTTGGAATAGCCTTCGGTCGAACAACTTTTCGGAAACATCTTCACCATCCTTCAAGCCGAGTACTTGAGCGACCGTGAATTTTGGGAAGACTTTCTGGAGATGCACCGAGGCCGGTTGACGATGTTTACGGGGCAGATCTATCGTCCCACAACATGAGATAATATGATAGCCTGACAAAAAGGAGTACTTACCAATCGGCATTCCATTTTCTTGTTCATCCTTCTCGACGAGAGCTACCACGTACTCCCCATCTTTGGACACCATTTCAATGCACATACTCTCTTTTTTCCCGTCCTTCTTTTTCATGATTACATCTATAACTTTGGTGCTGGGATCTTGCCACTCCCAAAAGACACCAGAAGGTGTTACACCGTTTTGAGTACGATCCACTTTCTTAGCCCAAAAGTCTGGAAGGGGTGCATCATTGTCTCTATCGAGGACGGTATCCGCTAGTTCGCCAAAGGTGTGGTCGAGAGGAATAACTGTGATTGAATCAAGATTCGAGCAGCGGTCATACGTCGAATCAGGAGTGCTTACCTTCCATGGTTGTTTCTCCATTCTCCGTACACATGTCCGATATAGGAAGGTTGAAAGATGGTTCTATGGGAGCAGAGATAAGGCCATAGGAAAAGGGGGTTCATGATCGCCGCGTACCCCTACTGCCCTGTTCAACAGCCTAGATTGAAATTTCAGATTTTCAAAACGCCATAAACCGAGATAGACTGCGTACAATGAGATTCTTCTCGAACTGTGCATGTGCTCGTTCGCTTTGGATACTCAATCCTCCTTCTGAGAACTGACTATGCATCCTTGTCACCGGCGGTTCTTCGTGACGCGAGAAGGTGGATCCAGACGGCTGAGATTGCATCTTCTTGTGGTGCAGTTTGTAGAGCTGATGATCGAGCGTTCCGCATTCACGCTCGGGGGAGGGAGAACGAGGAGAGTTCTCGTAGTCTCGCGTACCGCTCGCTGAAGAATCATCCATGTCATCCGTTTGAATATATAATTCGCCATTTCGAAGCTGGTCCTTATCTTTGGTTTTCGAGGAAGTGGCGGTCATTCCTGCTAATATAGACGAATCAGTGACCTTGCCAATTCCAACTGGTTCGCTGATATCTCTGAGTAGTCCAGCACTCTTTGTGTCTTTTAGGTTGTCCAGTTGAAACCCTAAGCTGTTTTCGTCAGCTAAAGTGGCTTTCCGCATCGCTTCGGAGTGTCCTTGTGGTGGAGCCTACGTGTTGGTAAATAGTACAGGTTATAAGGTCATGTTTTGGTTCATATGTCGTGATATTCGATGAAACAAAGGGCATAATTATGTGAGAATCCTTGAAATGGGAAGGTACAAGTACTAACCTTGAACCGATTCAGCATTTGATCTGCCGAAAGGATGATATCCTTCCTCTTAGAGTATATACCTGGAGCCACCCTGCTGGATATATTGTCTGGGACATTGCCAGAAACTTCCCCTAGCTCCTTGTTCATACCCATCACAAGAGCCTGGAACTCCTGTTGTCTAAATGATTCATATCCATGATTAGTAACAGTCAATAATAGTAATTGATCACACATACTTCACAGTATCGCCGTTGGTGTCAAGATCTTGCGCGATAGAAGTCATTCTCCGCGAGAATTCGCGAAACGAACGGGCGTTTGTAGTGATATTGCCTTTTGCTTTTCCAACAAAGCCTTTGACCATAGCTTGGATTCCCATTTTTGCCTACAGATCGAACGCGCTGCTGAAGGACTGCGGTAGTCGGCGCCAAGTGCCAGCCTCAAGGCGATGGCGGTCTATTGGGACCGTACCAGTTGGAGAATGGCAGCGGCTAAAGGGGAGCGGGAAAGAAGCGGAGAAATGTACTGGAACAAGAACAGTTTGTGGTTTATCAATTGAAAATTCAAGTAGTACATGGTAAACAACGCTCAGGACCCGCCGTGCATTAGTCTTCCTCCATACGGTCCTCTTTCTTTTCTTCTGCTTCAGTAGAGCCTGGAACAACAGGTTTTAGGAACTCGTCTAGAGCCTCTCCTTCAGGCATCTCCCACTGTCCTCCGTCGTCGTCACCATCCCTATTGTTGTTGTTCCCATCATTGTCACCATCTGCATCCGCATCAGGTTTTCCTTCGCTCTTCACCTCTTCTGCTGGCTCGGTAACCTGTTGGGCGGGAGGAGCTGGGGCTGGGACGGTACTTTGGGAGGCTATTGGCGGGGCAAAGTCTGGCATGTTTGGTACAATACCCATATTCTTGATACGATGGAGGGCCTCATGGACTCGCTGTTCCATTGGCGTCGCGAACCGTCTATCACAGCCGCGCATGGGGCAACGGTAAGGGCGATCATCATGCTCTCGAATGTGATCTATTGGACGTCAAAAATCCAATGAGAAATTAACGAGAGTAAAAATCAAGGGCAAAAAGCTACGCACGCTTCAACAGGTATTGTCGCTCAAATGTACGTCCACAGTTGGGTACTGGGCACTTGAAGGTTTGGTCACCACGATCATCCTCCGCTTCTCTTGTTCGGAACTGGCGAGCTCTTTCGAGTTCATCTGCGCCTCCAAGACCAGCAAGCCCGGCCGACGTACTGGCCGAGGCTTCTACTTCTTGGGATTCGGGTGGAGAGGCTGCGTCAGCGAGGGCAAGGTTTACTTTGCTGGAGGGAGCTCCGCCTGTGGCCACTGCCTTTCCTTTGCCTTTATCCACGATCAGATTGGTTTCGCTTGGCGCAGGGCTGGATTTGACACTTTCGATGAAAGCCTCAGACTTGTCATCATTGTCGTCATCTATATAGACACCCATTCCAGTAGTGCCGTGGTCCGCTTGCCATTGCTTGAATGCGATGGACTTTTTGTCGTACGCCAGAAGCCTCTTGTATATCTTGTCGTGTGAGGGATCACGTGCGTTGGTCTATAGGTCATAAGATGTCAGTTATAGAGGGAGTACAAAAAACGGACAAAGTAGAAGCGCTGCCTGAAGAACTGGGCATATTGCTTTTTGATCTCTGGAATCCGTTTCTCATAGTCTTCTTGGGAGCCCGTCTCGGAGCCCCATATCTTCATTGCATCCTCCAGCTCAATCAGCTGACTGTTTGGATGCTCATCAGAAAGCCCAGTGTAGAGACTACGGGCTTCACTTACTCTTCGAGATCGATTCTCTCATCCTCCTGTTCATCATCTGGGCCTTCCGTCGTATCGATCAGGTCATTGAGGAGGATCACGAGGTGCAAGGCCTGCCTTGCAATGTGTATACTCTGCATATGGAATACATGCGAGTCACGTGCAAGATAGAGAACTCTTTGTGCCCGGACATATGGCATTGTAAGGAAAGGCACCAGTGGGTTCACTGGTCGGACCTTGAACTAGCAATCATGTCAGTTGTGATATAGGGACTTGGCGACTAGCGAGTGTTATTTACCTGCCCAATCGGTCCAGCTGGTCTTTTTTGGGTCATCCCAGTAGTGCCTTGTGCGGGATTGAACGTCTGGTCAAATGTGGAATCGTACTCCGGACCCATTTCCTTCTTCCATTTCGCCAAATGTTCAGGTATCAGGTTCGAAATCTCTTTGTCACGATTCTAAAGAAAAGTTGAGTCGAATTGTGATGTAATCATGAGGCGAGTCATGGCTCACGTCAGCCAGTGCAGTTAGAAATCCGGACGATATGAGCGCCTTGTGAAGGTTTGGGCCACATTCGATGACCAATGTGTCTACTACATCAAGAACACGACGTTTGATGTCGGTACTGGGATACGCAAACCGCTTCTTAACGGCGACTGCTATGGCATTTGCACTATAAAGGGAATCAGAAAAAATGCCGCCGGAAATCCTGAGTGACGCGCGTACCCTTCCGAACCCTCATCCTTGACTCTATCTGTGATATCGTATACTAATGTTGGGTCATCGTTGGCTTCGGTAACTCGGGCTGACGAGTCGCTAATTAGTCCACAACCCCACTTTTCGCGTCGATAACATACTGATTAGAGATGAATAAGAAGTTGTGGATGCCATGACGTGTCTTCAAATAGCGAGGTTCGAGGCCTTAGGATAGTGGCAGGGCCTGTGGCGTAAGTACTTGAAGCCTTCGGCGGTGGTTGGCGATTCGACGACAGGATTGGCACCAAATCTCCTGCTAAAGGTCTCCAAAATTCTGTACTATTCGGTTCTTAAGATGCGCGATGGGCACCGATGGTGGCAGGCGCCAACTTGCAATTGAGGCTGGCACTCTCGTCCCACTTGGTGCCACCCTCGACGATTGGAGATCGACAAACGCCAAAATGGGAATCCAATCTATGGTAAAGCATGCGATGGTGAATATGAAGAACAATAATACGTCGAATCCTCAAACAGCACGACTCTGGAGTCGGCGGGTTACCGACATCGCAGCAGATCTTGAGCGGTCCGGAGATACAGCAAAGTAGGCGCCCTGTTTGTGGCACAAAGAGTCTGCTTGACATGTCTTCTACTACTACAGGAAAGAAAGATTCGAAAAACTCATTACTGCTGTTGCCGCGGAATTCGACGGGGGTGATGTACAGACACCCGTGACCTTTTTAAAGCGACAAACGGCCATAATTCAATCTGAGAAAGCATTAGACGAGTTTAAAGTGAGTCAATATAAGCCTCGTAGAATAGCCGCCTGATGTCTCTTAGGCGCCAGATCCAAACCGAGATACTATCATGGAAGAAGCAAAGCAGAAAGACGTACAAAAGCTAGAGAAGAACATAAGGGATATCTGCGAGAGTTCTCTTCCTTTACTTCAGGAGATATGCAGTATTCTCCCGAGCAAGAAGGACATCAGAGAATCAGGCGTCAACGAGGATATCCTAGCCGGAAACGAAGCCTTCTCCCAACTTCAGGTCGCGATGGCTCAAGTCAACGATAAGCTGTCTGTGAGTGCGTTGGACAACAGCGCAATATTGATGGCTGATATCTTGAACCCTAGAACCTCCAAGAGATGGGCTTTATGGGTATGTACTTCATAGAAAACGGCTTCGTCACTTTGATAACCATCATGCACAGATCAAAAGCTCATGGTAGCCATCCTCCATCTGGAGGACCCCGATGGAGATACTCTTCATCGACGTGAGTGATTAGCCATCAGCCCCGCCAAGATATGTGCTAATCAGTTGAAAAGATTGTGGACTGGATGAAACCATTGGTGATCTCATCGTGAAGGCCTTCGTGAACGCTAATGGGGACGGCGAGACAGAAGGCAGTGATGATGAGGATGAGGATGACGGGGACAGTGACCTCATTCCAGACGTTTGGGTCAAAAAGTGGGATCCTGGTCACAACTCTGTGACCAAAACTGGGCAATGGTGGGAGTGGCAGAATGAGTCGACGAAAATTCGCGACATCTTTCCGACCACACCAGGGGCCAAAGGATCTGTTGAGGTTGTAGCAAGGAAGGGCGATTACGTCGTTGCGCTCATCGAGGACAATGGTGTGGAGAAAGGGAAAGTGCTTGGTGAGGATACTGGTGACTTTTGAAGTGAATAATTCTAACGCATTTCAATCAGAGCTTCCTAACAGTATAAAGAGGAAAAAGTGCATCAATGATCACATGAAGCAACTTTTCGCCAACCAGCAAGTGGCACGGGTCCTAGAACTCAAGGATGGAACGGATGCTTCACAAAAAATGTTCAACAAATTGACTTATAAAAGCAAGACAAATCCGCTCTACATCGAACTAAAGGCAATCGAGGGATAGGCTACTTCAGGTGGATCCCTAGCGAACTAGGGATGCCTGGTTTCGGAATCGGAACCCTCACCAGTCTCCCTCCTGCCATCTCGTAAACATTTTGTAGTTTTCGTGTATATCTGGGACTGTAATTGAACGAATATTGGATCGGCTCCGTCACCACAAGCGCTAGATTTGGGCACGTATCACGCTAAACAGAGCTAAAGTGGGACTTTACGCGGTAATGAGAGTCTCTTGAGAACAAAAGAAGGTTTATTTATCGTACTTCTGGGTTAAGATTCCGTTACACCAGTATTCCGTATCAAATGTCCGAGACTACAATGTACCATGGAGAAGGATTTGGTCAAAAGCGTTCAGAAGAGTAGCCAGGGACTCTCTCTTGACTGTGACTAGCGAGGAGTTATTGTGAGCACCTTCGACAGGAGTCAAAAATGAGACTTTCTTCTCCGCAACAGTATGCAAACTATTAGTAAGAGAACCAAGAGAGCTCGCAATGGATAGTTCCAGGTGAGATCTTTCGTTGTAGTTGTCCAACCTGGCGGTATTCGGCTGGCAGGCTTCATCATCTGAAGGTTCCTCCCTCATGGCGAGATAATTCTGAAAAAAATGTCAGTATTGCATGTCATAAACTAACAAGGAATCCCACAAATTGTTGATCGCTTATCGTATCTTGCGATACAGGCGTCCTTCCAGGCTCCTGGTCCATACCGTTCAGCCCAAGTCCAGAGACAATCGAATCAGACATGTTCGAAGCCGAGGTATCCTCCTTGTTCGCGCTTTCATTGAACCACCTCCAAGTACTGGCCTCCATTTGACTACGTCCAGGATGTACTGTGTCGGGTACTTGGGGCCGGTCACCAAGGAGATCTCGCCGCACGTTCTGAATGAGTAAGAGCTGTTTCTGAGCAGCATCTATACTCTCTTTAGCCTCTCTTTCCCTTTGTTCGAGAGCTTGGGTAAGCATGGAGAGGAGTAAAGCCTGCTGCCGCATGCTTGACGTATACGCCTCGAGAGCGATCTCAAGGTCACTATGGGATGCTTCTTGGTTCGTGTTATGTGGGTAAGAGATATCGGGGATGTGCATGGTGGATGGTGAGGAGTGGAAGGGTACAAAGAGCGGGTTGGCGTCAGGCTCTCACAGGGGCAAGCCTGTGTCGCATTTGAAAGGCTTTGGCGTGAGAATATTCTTATGAGCCATAAATAAAGCAGTGATTGAATGGGAGCATATTATCATTGAGAAGGTCAATACTCACTCATGCAAGTGATCGCGACAACTTTTGCGAGGGCATCATTACTCGGCAATCATCCATATAAAGACATATCCCAAAGATTACACGGAGAAAGTCCTAATTGAAGAGTAGTTTTAAACTATTTATATGTGGATTCGCTTATGATCGGGACGCCTTGGTCAGGCTCTTGAGGCAGGCGATACAGAGAGGAGCCTGATCAACAACACGAATAACCATTTAGAACAAAACGATTCGATAAGATACAATGAGAGGTTTGCACAATCAGCTCCAGTAAATAGTCCAAAAGGTCCATGCCGAAACAAGAGTCACGGGTACGAGGGTGCCTCCAATGGCAGCCCAATAAGGCTCCCAGCTATATATCCACAACAGCAAGGAGAGACACGCACACGCAAATCCGAGGAAAAAGCATGCCATCATATTATACGCCACAAGTTTCCAACTGCCTTGAAGGCCCCACTCTGCCAAAAGTTCCATCTCTGCATGTTCGTGGAGTAACCGGGGTGGTATGAGATCCTTTTTGGTGTAAACTCGGGCAGGAAGAGACTTGGGTTCGGTGATGGCGATCTCGCGCCCTCGTAGTGGAAGTGCCGTTGACATTTGGATGACGGCAACACTAGAAATGGCACCTCCGATATGAAATAGAATCCCTGGTAGGAAATGTCAGATTGTTGAAAGAAATGGTCCCAGCGTCAGATGGGCGTACCTGCGTATGAGAACCAGCGAGTTGCATCCCAGAGCGCGGTAGCGGTATCAGGTGATACAGGCGGTAGCAATTGAATGAGGATAATTTGAACGGCAGCGAAGAGAGACATCTACGAAGGGTGGTGTGAGCAATAAGAGATCAAGCTTTCGGCGTCGAACATACGATTAGAGCCATGTTGTTTGCATTCTTTGTCCATGTCATCATTGCTAATTCGACAGCAGGAGGCAGAACGTCTGTTCAAGAAAGTGAAAGAACGCAGTTTTGTGAACGAGTTAGAACATGCGCTATTCCGTACGAAAGTCACTAACAATCTTGAAATTGTGGAGATACAGTTTCGCCCATTGGGTCAGGAGAAGCCGTTCGTTGATGAGCTTCGGTTACATTATGAGTCGAGCTCATCACCGAGCGCGGTGGAGGCGACTGTGGAGGTGATTTTGGAGGCATTCCGTACGATTTGAGTATAGATATTTCGTTTCTATTTCATGCGAGCTGCGTTTGAACCAAAGCGCCAAAGTGGTCGACCCCAAGAAAGAAGACACCACCCTCAGACACGACAACATCCGTGAATTTCTCAGAATTTGCATCGAATATCTCTTTATTTCGCATGATATATACTTTACACGATTAACGACGCGTGCATGCTCTATTTCGGATCTTTATCGCTAATTCTCAACAATAAAATCAGCCATTATTTTGTCTGTTCGTTTCGACACTGTTAGCACGACAAAACACCAAGCCCCGTGATTGGTTTATGACACCCCAAGTGCCGGCAGTAGGTCGCCGGTTGGCGCTTGACTTCCCCCACAGCAATGACATTTGTGACACTACCTCCTGAACTAGTGGTACAGATATTCTCTCTGATATATCCATTGGAGATTGCTCGATGTCGCCAGGTCAGTGCCGTATCTTGGTCGAAATGGGCACGTGCATCTCAACGTCTTGGCAGATAAACAGGTACATTCTTTACATCATCGAAAGCTCTACCGCTCTACAATTGCGTATCCAACTCGCCATCGACGGCCTACTGCTCGACCCCTCTTTCGACGATCGGAAAGCGCCAGCGAGCGGTCATATTCTCGAACATGTTGTGGCAAGGAGGCAGGCGTTTCATAAAATGAAACCGTTTTCACTTCGGATTATACAACAACACTCTCCTGAACGATTCTCATACGAGGTTTGACCGTCTGGTCAATTACTCGTATGGCACTGACCTTGCGTTAAAGCGCTGTGATGGCCTTTGGGCTCATGCCGGAGACAAAGTGGGAAGACTGTTCAACTCGATTCATTATGATGCTCTCGTTCCGTTCGATAAGAACTCGAGGAATCTGAGCTGGTCTCATCAACTTGGATTTCCGATGAGAGACCTCATCTTTTGGGGCGCGGGGGATCTTCAAGTGTTACTTGAAGTAAAGGATGGCTGGTGAGCTTTAGCCCTTTCACCAAAAAGACGTATCATAAATGAATACACAGGACAACACGAACGTGGCATTTTCGCACTTTGTCCACCAACGAAATCCATCCTCTAGCAAAGTCTCCTACTCTGGAATTGAAAAGAGGAGAATGTAAAGCATGGGGATATGCAAATTTTCTACTCTATGAAGAGTCGTTTGGTGTCGTCCTTTCCGAGTCGTTGTGGCAAGACCCCACATGTATGGGTGAGGTTATCATCTGGAACTGGATAAAAGGCAAAGTCGTATTGGTATGTTAGCTTAAATATGACGTCTGACCTAGGTACTCACTAACCGTCTCTGGAATAGCCTCTCACCCATGCATTAGACGCCACTTTACTCTCAAAGGATTGTCTTCTCACATTGATCGCTCAAGATGGCCAGATCGAGGTAGCCATCATGTGTCTATCAAGCGGGAAGACGACGTACCATCTCCGATTACCGCAAGGCATAGGCCATATTGGTGCACATATACTCCGTCACCCCTGCTACAACACATCCAATCGGGATTTCGGTCCCCACGCTCAAACTTTCGCCGCCCTTTGCCCCTCATTCCCAGTAACACCAGATATCTCCGTCGACATTGTGCTCGTCGAGTTTCAACACACACGATTACCTCCTGGATACGGATCCCTCCTTGTCCTCTCCAAATCACACCTTTTGCAACTCCACCGAAATCAGTTAGAACGAACAGCCGCATACGATGATATCGTCAACGAGTTTCTGAGCACCCCGATCGCTCTTGAGTGGGAATCCTGGGGACCCAAATTTTCCAGGTGGCTTCCTCCCGGTTTCAGGAGAGCATCGGGGAGCTGTGTATTCGGCTCTCGGATACTAGCTTTTGCTCCTAGAGATCTTTTCGAAGCCGATCCAGTGGACCAAGCGGAATCTATTCCTTCACCAATCCACATCGTACTCCTTGACTTTAATCAGCGGGCCGTTGTCCAATCCAAGAATGACGCGGCCAAAGACGGATATCGAGAAACGGCGATCATATCGCACACATCGCCTTGGTCGCCTACTGGGTGCCGAAGCGTCATATATGACTCCGATCCTGGTTTACGATTCAGGGCTATCATTAGCGAACATCCGACCAAGTATAAAAGCGTATATCTAGACGGCAATGCGTTTATTTGTCGCAACGTATGTCCTATCCACCTCACGAGTCCCATCCCTGACTATCATCTTCTTTTATAGCTTCATTCCTATGATATTTTCTCCTTTCTTTCAGATCCAGAAGGATCATCCGAGACCGGAGCTGGTGTAGAGGGCTTTTGATGACCATTGCGGAAGTAGCGGATCGCAATCAAGTGGGCCTTCCCTCGATTCTACATTCAATCTGCCCTAACATTTTCAGTAGATCCACCGTCTATATATGGTTGGTACGAGTCTGTGATGGCACATCATAGGTAAAACGGTTCCGCGAATGTCCATTCTTTAATCATTCATTCCATCAAGCTATGAATGCTATAGAATGTGTCTTTAAAGCATATCGTGCATCTTATGTTGAGCTTTGCGTTCTCTAGAACCGGCAAACGTATTCGAACCACGCCAAAAGGCGGGAAATGGCGGAAAAGGAAGCCGCTACCTTATTACTCTATCTGGTAAACTAGTATCCTAGATATTCAATTGCACGTGGCTCCGACTAGTGGCGGACAACGATGCGCGGGCGCAGGTGGATTGGCTGTCAGCATATCCATTAAGTAACCGCCGGAATAATGCTGGTCCACTACTAGATCATCTGATCCGTCTCCGCTTGTCACTCATTAATCGTGGCATCCTTGTCTCCCGACCAAATCGCCTGGCCCTGCTGACAGCCCTATTCATCTCGACTGCTGCCCGAAAATAACCCCGGATACCAGCTCTTTCTTATCATCTTTCCTTTTTGGTTGAGCCTCTCTGTAGAGGGCGCCCGCACAGCGCCCAACATGTCCAGTTTGTTGGTTTACCTTTGACCCCAACACCTTGCTGATTATTACTACCAAGAACCTTCAAATGAGGTGCAGAAAATCCATCCTCGACTTCCCGTAGAGTTGCTGCGCAATGTCTTTGAGGAGTATTTGCGGATGGACCTCCCTGTCCAAGCGCTGCTTGGAGCGTGTAGGGAATGGAGGTCCGTAGCTCTGAAAACGAAGTCCCTATGGAGGCGTCTGTTGCTCTCAGCTGACGCAACTCCTACTTCCCTTCGAACTGGCCATGCCCACAATTCGGACGGGCAGGCCTCCCTCCCCCTCAAGCGGTCTTGGGTGTCTTCCCAGCTGAAGGTCAACCTCGTTCTTGACCCTCAAAACGAGGAGATGTCCATCCTAGAACAGCGGCCAAGCCTGTTCAGGACCGTGAACCCTAGCGCTCTCGAGCCCATCAGCTTCTTGTGTGTCATCGTCAACCCGGGCATGACTCTCCCGTCTTCGTCTGGCGCCTGCAATGGGAAACTCGCCCAACTGGAATCCCTCATGATCGCCAGCGCACAACCCAGCATCACTTTATGTGAGCCTCTTCAGGCCCTAATGGACCTCATAGATGACTCGTCCACCCGCCTCAAGTCACTCTATCTCGAGAATGTAAGCAAAGATTTCATTGTCGAGGCATCCAACAAAGAATATTGGATGAACCTTGCCAGAATCACAATTCGCAATGACTTTGACTTTGACTCGCTCGATGCGGTCGTCTTTGCTCGTGCGCCAAACCTAGAATTTCTCTCATTTAGCGGCTGGTTAATTGAGTCCCCTCAATCCACAACCGCCTCTCCCGACTCGTCCCAGAATGAACCCATCGAATTCCCCGAGCTCAAGTGGTTCCGGGTCTACATGATCTCGATGAACACCCTCTCCCATTTCCGCTTGCCCAAGCTGCACACAATGGCCATCGACAATGTAGGCGCGTACCCATCGCCCGACCTTTCTCGGGGTGAACTTGTCATGCCTTCCCTCAAAGTACTACAGATCTCCACCCTGTATCCCACAATCGCATGCATCAATGCACCCGAACTCGACACACTTTGCCTGTCCATCCCTGCACTCAAACAGCCCGACGCGGACCACGTTCTCAAGTCCGTGTTCCATGGCGGAGAAGGTATGATGCAACCGCGCCACTTGACGTTCCGTGGACCGGTTCACGACAAGCACTTAATTGCGGCGTTCCACTTGCTCGGGGATAGGCTGGTGAGCGTCGAGCTGGACTGCCAGATGTCATTCAGCAAGACGTTTTGGATGGAAATGACGCCTGGCGCGTCTCCACGTTGTGCATTTAAATGCATTGCACCCAGTGTTGCTTCTACCGCCGCTGGGGCTGGGGATGTCCCGACGGGTGGAGGGAAGTCCAAGATTCCTTTGCTGCCCAATTTGCGCTGCCTCGTCGTCGATGTTCACAAGAACCCGATGGCGGCTGGAGAGGGCCGTGATATGCGTGCTCTGATCTCCAAGTTCATCGAGGCAAGGGCACCAGTCGGTGGCCTGCTCAGACTGGCCTGTAAATGGCGCAAGGTTGGAGGTCCCGAAGAAATGATTGATCCCCCTAGTTGTCCACACTGCGTGGACACGGATACTCGTTCTGTCTGAGGACTTCACGAACCATCCTTTCCCAATGACCCCGTGTTCTCATTTTTGTTGAAAGAAGACCTAAAGGTTCCATTTGCCTCTGATTCCGTTGACATTTGTTGTGTTAGGCTGGAGTGGTTAGCGCTGACGCGGAAAGGTGGACAGTCCTAGAGACTGGCAGGCGTCAACCCGGGGAGCTACCCACTTCGGCGGCTATGGTACTGGACCATGAACAGAACGCTCTGGATTCGATTTCTTGATCATTTCCATCCGTAGAGCTCCCATATGCATACCTTTTATTCTCATTTTTCTCAGCCTCTGACGACTTTCACTTTCCGGGCCCTCAGCTGCTTAGTAGCGCAATGGCCCCGATTATGGTCATTATAGTCTGTCTCTGTATACTGAATGCTACCTGATATGATAGTTTGTGTTTCAAACTGAATCACGGATACGACTAATGCGTTGATGGGTACATTTTTATTGGTAAATGACAAAGGATGTCCAACAAAAAAGCCGAAGATGTTGGTCCAACCCCCCGAACGAGGACGTTAGTGCAATGAGCGCGACAGGGCGATTCCCTCATCCGAATGCTGAATGGTGTAGCGCGTCTGTAAGTACGAAGAAAAGGCGATGTGTTAAATACATTTATTCCCATTTGCATACAGTAGGAAGACGCTATGCAATACAGCAACGACGACGATGGTGAGGGCAGTAGCAGGCCAGCTGGGGGGATCCGGGGAATATTTGGATTTGGATATGCCGGGAAACCTGGAAAGAGTGGACTACGTCGAACACTGCGTCAAATCCTTTTTTTTTATGGATTTATTAGTGAATTGTTGGTGAATTGTTGTCACTATACTAGCTGCTACGTGCCGTTTTGGCAAAAGTGCACATAACGGTCAACATTTAGTTACCCTATTTCATTTCAAATTTCAGAAGCGGGGGTTATGAGAACCGTCGATGTGTCGGCGTCAGCTAACTTCTTTAAGGGGGATTTGTCGGGGACCAGAAGGAACGATGACAGCCCCGAAGAACCAAACAAAGCCCTTGCTCTTGATCATTTCCGGCAGGGGGTTCTGCATCTGCAATACCCAAGCCATTCAAGATGGCTATAAAAGCCGCATCAAGAGTAAACTCTGTGCTTCAATGTCCGATTCTCAGCCCCCACCTGCCTTTGTCGCCTCTTCCAATTCACGTCGAACGTCCAAAGTAGGTGGACTCAAGAGTCTTTGCAATGCCAAAGTTAAGATTGTGTTGTAGACTATTCGCAAAGTATGTCGGGATATCGCGGACAAGTGTGCGTCCCGTTGGCCGAAGCGCCCAAAAGTTGTGGTCGACCATGGCAATTCCAAACGTGAAGCTCCACCCCATCCCATCTTGGACACCGCGACAGCACCCCTCAAGGATGTCCCGCCAGGTTTGTAAGCCATATTACAAAATCTAAACTGCACTGATTGCCTTTTGTTATCATCTACATCCTCTTAATGGCTCAGGCTCCCACAACGTCGAGTTCGCCAGAAAGATCCCTGCAATATCCGAACCCCTAGGACCATCTATACCTTCCAGGCACTCTATGGAGCCTATAATTCCTACTACAACCAACAATAATGCCACTAATAGGTCTGACCAGATCTGTCAACCATATGGTAATGCATCATTATGGTCCTCTGTTTCCTCTTTAACTGACTGGCATTGGCCAGAAACACCAAGCAATATAGACCCTTTGCCCTGTGGAGTGGTCGGGAGAATAGACATTACGAGGCTACGAAACACAAAGGAGGACATCCCAAACCTATCTAGTCTGGCATCCAGGCACCGGCTCGTTTGCGCTAGTAGATACTCCAAAGTATATTGCGGAACATATGGAACGCAAATGGTGAGGAGGCCATTCACCTCAGTGGACCAGTACTAACATCTACTATAGGTCGCTATCAAGGACCTTCGGATAATCAGTAATAACCGTGTTACAGAACGAGTGGGTGACTTCATTACGCCTTCCACCTCTCACTGAAGAATGATTTCTAGAAGTTCCGAAGGGAATTGTCTATCTGGTGGCATCTTCGCCATCCCAACATTGTTCCATTATATGGCTACTTTCAACATTATGACCGCTTAGAGACCTCCTATTCTCTTATATCAGAGGTAAGATTTCTCTTTGCGATAGGTTCATACGCTGAAGTGTCCAAGTGGGCCATATTGGGCAGTGCCTCCGAATATATCCGCAAAGATCTGACTCTAAACCAACGCATGAATCTGGTCAGTTGATACTCACTTCTAGCGTGTCTTTTTCTTATACGGCCTGTTCAGATTCGAGACGTTGCCAGAGCAATCAAGTATCTACATGAATTCGACCCCATTATAGTTCATGGTGACATCAAACCCGTAAGTTTGGCTATTCTTCAAATCCGAAGCTAACAAAGGAGCGTAGAGAAACGTCCTTATTGGCGCAGACGGCGTCGGTCAACTTTGTGATTTTGGACTGACGCGCCTCATGAGTGATGGACTGGAGACGGATTTAACAACAACAACTCCACATACAGGGACTGTGCCGTATCTCGCCTACGAGTTGGTGCGACCTACCGGAAATGCCGTTCCTACTACTGCCACGGATGTCTACGCTTTTGGCTGCCTGGCCTATGAGGTATCTCGTTCACCCCGTATCTCATGAATAGGTACTGACCGGCATGTTCAGTTTATATATGGACTTCCTCCCCATTCCACGCTCGATAGCCATTGGGGTATTTCGCGCGCTATTGGCGATGGTATACCACCCGCTTTGAGGCCACAAGATCTTCCACCGACGTATGGCATCATCTGGGACCTATTCGAATCGTGCTGGGAGTTCAACCCGAATGCCCGAGCGACCGCTGACAACATATGCCGGTACTTGGATGACAACATGCACAGGTTCTCTAGATCTTTCGACATCCCTCATACAAAACAAGGCCTCTCAAGTACCGTAGAAGGTACCCGTCGAGAGAACCATGGCGGCAGATTAGAAGTCTCGGCGTCCCCAGGGTCGCTCCCCTTATTGGGAAAAGTGGAAGTCCCGTATTTGAGTCGTTCCTCTCAGCAAATCACCCGAACCAGGTCTTCGACGTTTTGAACATCACTGTTCCCAGTCTTCCAGTATTTCTCGTATTAAATCCATTGTATTTCTTGCCATTCTAGCTTCCATCTAGCGAAAATGGCTTGTATATAACCTTCATTTATCGAAATGAATTGTAGCCATAATGCGTACGAATTCACCTGTGGGTTTATGACAAGAATAACGATCCCTCCAACCTGTGCCCAATAGGGATGGTTAAAACGCAGCTTGGTCAAATTCACGATGACATACGCGCGCGCGTCCATTCGAATGTCACCATGAAATCTGTCGCAAAGTATGTAGGGTACGAAAAAGAAAATTCGTACTTTTGGCCGAAGCGAAGTACCCAAAAGTGGTGATGGGCCGCACCAATCAGCACCACCCTACCTTGGACACCGCGACAACACCTTTGAAAACCGTCCCGCGAGGTTTGTGAAACGTTATTGGACCAAGTTCAAAAAACAATCACTGATTACCCTTTTGTTGTCATCTATAACCTCTTCTTGACTCAGACAGGCATTACGCCGAGTTCGCCACAAAGAACCCTACCACATCCAAATCCCTGGGATTTTCCATATTTCGTGAACTCTCTATAGAGCCTGCGATTGCTATTGGAACTAGCAACAATGGTCTCAAGGTTCTCAAGAAGCTTTTTCGATGTCGATGATCATGACCGATTTGACA
>KN824312.1:167469-197206 GCA_000827415.1 Serendipita vermifera MAFF 305830 | reverse complement strand
GACCTAGACGCATGGCTCACTTCCCCAAACAAACTCTCGCCAGCTCTGGAGGACGTCCTCGACGCCGCACGTAAATAGGTCGAAGAAGAGTATGGCTCGCGGCTTTGTTCGTGATCTTGATCATAATCGTGCGAGTAGACTGTATGCGCGGGGTTCTGAAACGACGAGCTCACGTGACGGTTACACCGTCTACGTCCGCCGGGTTTCATTTTAGACAAGGGTATTGAATTACTGTGCCCCTGTTCTCCGCCGTCTTCGTCTTGGAGGTTCTCACTGCTGGCGGATGCTACACCGCGGAGGTGGAGGACGAGCCTGGAGACGGAGGTGCTTATGAGACTGAATTCTATATAGGTCGACATGTACCACCATGAGCTGTCTGCGAGGGTGAACTATTGGGGGACCCAGTTCAGAAATGCGTTGGGTTGGAATAAGATTGAGTTTACTCACGAGTAGGGCACTCCAGAGACGAAGTGCAACTACGATTATATAGTAGGCGAATCCATCTGCGTATAATGTCCGTAGGAGGGGTGTAAGTGGGCGGCCAAAGGTCCCTAGTTGGCGGGTGTGTCTGTACGCATGGACAATTTGCATCCCAACGAGAACACTCTCGCATACAATCTAAGTAGAGAGAAATCGAGTTTCAGTATGCTTCTCCAGGTATATATTGGAGAGCCGGGACGTACAGGAGTAATGTAGACCACACCGAGCAAGCGTGGCGACGTTGATGATGTACAAATATTTATGACGTCAAGGTACCCCAGGTCTTCTATTAAAGGTCAAAGCCGTTAGCGAGGTGTTTGGGAGGGAGTGAAGCCGAGACCACGAACCCCAGACTTGGTGGAGGAGAATACCGCTCACAACAATGGTGACGAGATGGGTAGTAATGAAAACGGTATATAGTATGATTGAGACGAGCTTGTTACCGCCATAGAGCGCAATGACGCGTATGACGAGAAGCCAAGTCGCGGCTACGAGGGAGAGTGCTTGACCGATCGTTTGGGAGAGCGTGACGAGTTTACAGCTGTACAAAGTTTGGAAGGTGAGATTCGTGCAGAGGTGCACGAGAGATATATCACACGAACAACTGGAAACGCGTTGGTCAGCCATGCTTTATTCACACAGAAGAAGAGGTTTCTCACATTGGTAGTGAGGGCTTCTCTGATATTAGCCAAATCTGTACCAAGATCACGTTTTGGATTAGTTCCGATGCAAACGGGACGAGTGAGATGAGACGCACGATACAAGCCCAGGATCAGACATGGTACGGGTAGATAACGGTTCTACGCGGGGATAGATGACGATGAGCGTACGCACGATAAAATCGAACAAGCTACACGTACCACTAGATATAAACACTTTACGAGGGAGAAACGGGAAGGCCAAATGAGGCGTGTTTCGGCCTCAGCGGTAAGGATAATGTCATAGAGGAGGACGGTACCTCCAGCAGCGCAGGTGTACGTCGCGATGCGTAAGTGGAACAAGACCGGGACTAGTATCGAATCCATTCATCGCCTCTCCCGTCCGGTCCGAGGACAAGCGGGTGCAGTTGCGGGAGAGTCTGTCCTCGGGGTTGTTGACAGTTGGTATAATGAACCCGTTAGCCAAGTCAATCTCTTGTCGATCCCTTGTCAATCCTAGAGGCTAAAAGGTAAAGAGGAGTGGGGGGAGGGGAAAAGGGGGGGGAAAAAGGTCTCGTTAGGGGTGGTAAAGTGAAAAGGATTTTTTTTTATATTACACTGATTTTGGTCGTCGGTCGAGTTTGCTCGAACTATTTCGAATGAATGCGTGTGAGGGGGCCGAATGAGAATTGGAGAAGCAAGTATCCTCTGAGGCACGCAACCAAAAGGTTCGAGGAGGATTAATCCTCTGCGCCGTTTTGAAGTATTCATTTCCCGAAAGAACACAGTAATGTCCCCTAACACCCGCGGGATCCCACGCCACGGCTGCCTATTGAATCCATTTGGGAATTAGGCATTTGTTTGTTTATTTACTGAAACCGGATTCGTCACGCGGTGTTTGTGCGGACGAGAGGTGTCGACAGGGCCCTTTCCCCCTGAATTGTTGGAACTGATATCACGACAGATGGTGGCGGTCAGAGAGACAGACCGCAGTTCAGTGGAATTAAAAAGAGTGAAATGAAAAAGCGCTAGTAAAGGTCATAACTCCACATGTCATCACCATGACCAAGTGGATACTCGTCCGTAAGAGCCCCTGTTCCGTTCCCGACAAGACCCTGCATTGCAAAAGTCGTCGACGACGGATGACAAGCGACGTAGAAAGGGTCAATGATGATACCCATACCCATGCCGAACCAACGGCATATGTCGCGCAGTTTCCCCAATAATTATACGCGAGTGACCACCTCCCAACCAGCATCAGACGACTTTTTTTTGTTTTGCAATGAAAAACCAGAAGGTGCGTCGGGCCATCACTTGAACTATTAGCAACCCCGAATACAAAATTGGTCGTCGGAGGAGAAACCAAATTGGGAACAAAGGTAGCTATTCCTTTTCTGGCTTGAATCAATGGCTGGTTGGTCGTTCGATCATGATTACTAGTCCAATCGCAATCGGCGCAACGGTCAATCAACCTGCAGGTACGCGCCAATATATCACGCGGCAGGCGTCCCTGTGGTTAACCAGGCACCTGGAGAGGCAGGGTGACATTACTACTATCAATGTTTCTTGTCATTCACAATTGCAACATCGTACTGAAGAAGAAAACGGATTCAAAACTAAGGCATGTAAACAACTAAATGAACAAGGAAACAATTTTGAGGCGCAGACGTCATAGGAAACATGGTAATCGCAAGAAATAAGCAGAAACGTATTCTGATGCACGGACCAGTGCTAAAAGTCCTCGAGATATTGGGAGAAATTCGAACCAGAACGTAGGAGTGGAGGCATTGGGCGTCAAAAACCAAACCGACAGACGATTACTACAAACTGGTCAATAGCCGAATCATGCAGATAACCCCCCAAGATAGTCTGCCTTCCCCTCCCCTGTCTCTCCAAAAGGCCCCTCCTTTGAAGGGCGAAGAACACGAATCTTCCTATAGAAGCATATACATATATGAGATGAGCCTCATACATATACCATACTCCAAAAGCAACCCTGCCACCCTTCGGGACATATATGCGGTGGGGCCACTTGAGGAGATTGGGAGAGCCAGGCAGACTCCCTTCGGACGATACCCACTTCTTTTTGTAAATACCTAATAAACATGGAGGCTGAAATGGAAGGAATCACCAACAAAGGAGAACATCTGATGCATAAGTGGCATGAATTGCAAAGGCGATACCACACTCACCAAACTCATAACAATTTTTTTTGTAAATTTCTTTGCTTTTTTGCAGTTTTTATTTAATTTTCTTTGTTTATGTCATTTTAGCCTCGGAAATGGATCCTTTCACTAGAGAATCAGGAAGTTTTCGGGGGTCCTAGAAGAGACGCACCTTCTAAGCGAGTCTTCGGAGTAGGAAAGAGTTAAATAGATAATGAAACTATATGATGAACGAGCACCCAGGACCCTCGATACGAGCCTCGTTCGCAAACGGGCATCACAATGAAGCGTCGTGGCAGAGATATTGAAAAAATGTTTGTAAGTATAGTCATTTGGGGCAAGATTAAGGGATTTGAGGCGAAGATGCCTCAAATCAACCTCCATCATGCTGCCTGCGTGCGAACCAAGTAATAGAGAAGACACTGGTCATTTCCAGGAGGTGAGGTTGCTTCAACCTAGAGATCATCAGCAACATGTTCTCTACATGAAGATTTCTTACCAAGACGAAGGTCCTCAGTTCAAGCCCGAGCAGCACGCTCCGCACAACTTAAGCACAGAGGCGGGTCGATCATTTCTTCTATTCCCGGGCCTTCACGCCATTTACAGGCTACCCTCATGAGAGACTTGAATGCTTCATTGCCTCGTCTAGCTTCGATGAACCGGGACAGCAAAACACGCATATCGCGACCTTCTCCAGCTGCCATCGGATTCTTGTGAACATCAACGACGAGACAACGCAGATTGGGTAGCAAAGGAGCCTTATACTTTCTTCCACCGGCCGGAACGTTTCCACCCCCAGTAACCGTAGAGGCGATACTGGTCGCAACGGACTTGAATGCGCGGCGAGCGGACGCACCGGGTGTCATTTCCATCCAAAACGTCTTACTGAATGGCATCTGGCAGTCCAGCTCGAGGCTGACCAGCTTATCTCCCAGCAGGCGTAGCGCCGTAATTAGGTGCTTATCGTGGACTGGCCCACGGAGTGTCAAGTGGCGCGGCTGCATCATACCTTCCCCGCCGTAGAACACCGACTTGAGAACGTGGTCCGCATCGGCCTGTTTGAGTGCGGGGATGGACAGACACAGGGTATCGAGTTCGGGGGCGTTGATGCATGCGATAGTTGGGTTTACGGTGGCGATTTGGAGTACTTTGAGAGAAGGAATGACTAGTTTGCCTGGGGCAGGCGCTGGTGCGGGATACGCACCCTGGACGCAATCGATGGCCATTGTGTGTAGTTTCGGGACTCGTAAACGTGCCAGGGTTCCCATCGAGATGAGGCTGACTCGTAACCATTTGAGCTCGGGGAACTCAATGGGCGCTTTGTGGGATGAGTCGAGATGGGCGACTGTGGGAGGTGGTGTCGCGATTAGTTCGCCACTAAACGAGAAAAATTCGAGGTTGGGTGGGCGAGCGAATATGGCGGCATCGAGCGAGTCGAATTCGTTTCGTATAGTTATTCTGATAAGCCGCAACCAGTACTCTTTCTTGGATGCCTCGACAATGAAATCCTTGTTGACATTTTCGAGGTAGAGTGACTTGAGACGGGTGGAGGAATCTTCGATGAGCCCCATTAGCGCCTTTAGGGGTTCGTAAAGGTTCCCGATTGCCTGGGCGCTGGCTATCATGAGCGACTCAAGGCAGGGAAGTTTGCCCATAAAAACACCCTCCAAGGACGAAGTAACGAGTGGGAGCGACATTTCGGGATTCACGATGACGCATAGGAAACTGATCCGTTCAAGGGCGGTATGTCCCACGGTTTTGAATAAGCTGACACGCTGTTCAGGGGTCGGGTCATCTCCCTCTTTAGGACCCAGAACAAGTGTCACTTCGAGCTTTGTAAACTCTCCCGATCGCTTGAGGATAAGGGAAGCGCGCTCCTCGGAGTCGCAGGCATGGACCGACCCAGCTCGAAGAGAATCCGGAATTGCGTCAGCTGAGAGCAACAGACGCCTCCAGAGTGACTGAGTTTCCAGAGCTACGGTCCTCCATTTTCGGCATACTTCAAGCAGCACTTGGACAGGGAGGTCCATGCGCAAATACTCCTCGAAGATATTGCGCAGTAATTCTACGGGAAGTCGAGGCTGGAATTTCTGCCCCTCTTTTGGTCGCACTACAAAGACACATGGTAAGCAGGTGCTCCGCTGGTGCGATAAGGTTTGATTTTACCTGGATTCCTCACAACATGGTTTGGCGTTGTCGCTGTGGGTCCAACCTGGGGCTGGATTTGCGGAGTACCAGCATTGTGTAACATCAATGCTCAGCATATACAATCTGGGGGGTTGCCGTCGTCGGTCCTGGGGGGCTTGTCGTCGTGGGACGCAGGAATGAGAAATAGTACGTCCTCTTGTCTGCTCGGCGAGAAGTTGTCAGAAACTGCTCTCCACTCGCACAGTCGCATCATCCTAATAAGAAAAAATGTTTACCAATTTTAGGGCTATCCTACGAATGGCAGATTTACGCTGAGAGGAGGATCAGTGCTCGTCTGGTTTGACGTCCTCCAACCAGTGGAACCCCGTTGCTGGTTGAGGAATCCACCTGACATGGATAAGCCACGTGAGAAATTCTATTGCTTACCGAAACGGTTCTAACTGGTTTCCGCACTGATGGAAAAACCCCTGCAGGTGCTGGAAATGGTGACATTTCCAGCCTGGCTGAGGCTAGCTTATATCCAGGACACCACCAGGTGGGGGCGTGTCTCATTTGAATTAATTTGTCAATATTTCTCATCTGCTGGTTAGGAATCATGAGCCGTTCTACTGAGGAAACGTATTATGCTCGATATTCAACATCATATCATGCGAGAATGATCGTCCCTGATTTTTAGAAGTGTGATGCAAAGGGGTCTGGACAGGAGCAGAATAGACGTCCCGCCTCCCCAACCTCCAGCTTTTATAGGATCCAAAGTGAGGTCACGTATAATGACGAGATCGACTAGGTAGTCTAAGGTGCTATCGTATTTAACGTTAATTGAATTCGCTGACGTGGTGCTCTGGGCCTGAAGAAGAAAGGAGACAGAGGTGGGCCGTCATAAGGTTGACAAATCATTTATCACTTCTTATGCAGTATAACGCTCGACGTTACATCTAATTCTTGGGATACAATGCTCAACGTTACCTCTACAGCTCGTGGAGTACAATGCAACGTTACCCTCTACGCTTCGCTCTCCCGCCTGCGCCTCGTAGCCTGAAGTCGATGGAGTACTTGCTTTGAGAGGGCTTCTATAGCCTCAAATGAAGTACTAAAATCACTGGGGAGGGAGAACCGCTCCTTGTTAACGGTAACAGATGCTTTGTACTTGCTTGCAGAGTAATTCTCAAGCCTATACATCGGCGCCTTCATCTGATTCCTGGCACAGTAATCTAGGACGAAAAGCCACCAACAGCAAGGTTAGATACCCACCACATAGAACACAGCCAGAGAAACGCGTCAACGGGTCTGATTTTCAAAGGCGATGCTGTAACTGACCTCCCAGCGCAGCTTCATAATTTCCTGGCCGTTTAGGATCCACACTATATTCTCCCGATCTCGTATCAGGGTTGGCTGGTTGGTTGGAACCTGTGGCTTGTGAACGGGGCGAAAAATCTCGAGGACGTTTGCGCTCGGCTAGTTCTCGGTCCGAGTCACCTTTAAAGTTATTGCCACCGGCATTTTGGGCCGAATGGACAGCATTTGATTCGCCTGTATCGAATCGGCTTGTTCGATTTATAGCGTGGCCTTGCGGCGCCACTTGGTTTGGCGTGGTATCTGCTGGTTGGACAATGTGGCCTCTTCCTGCGTGGGAACTTCTGGAGTCGCTGCTTCCGTAATCCGGCCCTCCTCCCTGGCTACTATTGTTTTCACGTTGCTGGTTGGAAAATGTGCCTTTCAAGTGGTGGTTAATCATCAAAAGAACAATGACTCAAGGAGCTTGTGATATAATTGTGCATTTGGGTCCAAGGCAAGGAAAAGAAAACACACCTTTGCGGCTTGGTGATCGCTCTGTCGAGTCAGCTTCTGGTCTCGGCTGAAAGCGTCCCCGAGACGGGCCCTGCAGACCCGAGCCCCGAAAATTTCCTCTATCATGATGACCACGGGTCGCTCGCCAGGACTGATTGCGTGGTGGGAGATTATCGCCATAGCCATGATCATTGTAATAACCAGACGATGAAGGATGGCTTGGGTAATGATTAGAATCTATCTCTTCACCACGTTCCCAGTCACGATTTGCATGTCTGTGGGGCAAAGGGGGCGGCACAGGGGGATAAAAACCACTGCCAGACGAATATGGGTCTAGTGGTGGCAGACGATATGCCAGCGGGTCTGGCGGAGGACCAAACCCATAGAAGCCATCAATAGGTCCCAGAGGTGGTGGAGCAGAGTGAGAATAATAATCTTCTCTGTAGAGTTCCTGTTCAATAGGCGGTCCAAACCGAGGGTCGCGATATCCATCGTTCTCCCTGCTATTATTTGCAAAATCATAATTGCCGGAGCGAGAACCTGGAGCGCTTCTTCTATGTTTTGGGGTATACTCGTGACTGGTAACACGTGGCTGGTTGAATTCGCTAGCTTCGCCTGGCGCACCGACAATGTCGGCGCCTGGGCTTCGGGAGCCTGCAGGACCTTGATGTAATTCAGACCCAGAATAACGACGAGTAGGCTGGCCTTGTCGCTGTAAATTATCTCTCCCGCGAAATCCGCGTCCGCTATCTGCAAATCTTCCCCTTGAGGAGGCTCCACGAGCAAATGGCGCTCGAGGTTGGTCTCGGCTGCTTCCTGGACCAAAAGACCTCCCTTCAAAAGACGGACGCCATGTTCCTTCACCTCTATGGCCATCGCCTTTGGTTCCACCTTTCCACTGGTCCTGTTCCTTTGTCTGCACCACGGATCTTCCTGCGCTAGTCTCAGGATGGATTTTCTGTGACGAAACTTCTTGTCCGTGGGCTTGCGCTTCCTCGATTTTCCGCGCCATTTTCCAGTCATATGTTTGCTCGGGATGGTAGTCCGGTGGAGGATCGGCACCTCTAAAGCGGATAAACTCGACTACTCCCGCATAATGAGCCTGCAAAATGGCAGCCAATCGTGCATCTGGCTTTGTGCGATACTGAACAGGAACGGTATATTCCCTCCAAAGATCCGAAGAAAATTCAACGCGCAGAGTGCATCCTACAGCTAAAATGTATTTATCTATTAGTAAAAGAAGGCACCGGGGAATGATACGAAAGAAATAAGTAGTAAACTGACCTCCTTCCTCGTGAAGGTAGCTGTACGTGGGCTGACCTACTATCCGTGCTCGAGTGCATTCTTGATTTAATGGAGCCATTAATGAAGTAGCCTTTGTCCTCATTTCTGGCGTAATAAGATTTTCAACTGCCATCGAAATCTCATGAATCCAGCCTCCAACATTTTGGGAGATCGCGAGGAGGGCCACTGCCGATTTTCCATCTGATCGCTTGGCAAATTGGGGCTCCACGAGGTAGGATCTCCCATCCTCGATTTTGGGTAGATTGAACCGGACCAAGCAGCCATGAGCTATTCAATCTGTAAGGTCATGTCACCTGGACAAGAAAAAACGCACATGAAAGCTTTGCATTAGAGAGATACGTCCAAGTGATCGACATTCTGCTTCCATGAGCGCTTTGAACAGCTGCATTGAGCCATCCTACTGGGTTCCCTTCTCCAGTTGGTTTAAGTCCTGGGGTTTCGGGGAACGGCTTCGGGAGTGAGTTGGTAAAAGCCTGAAGAGTCATAGCATCTAGGGGAATCTGGTGCTTCTTGAGAGTGACATTCACCGCCGTGGCTTCAATAGTAACTTCTTTTTCAGCTTGGTTTGTCTCGTTAATTACCTCCCGGTTTAGATTTTCATCAGCGTCTCCTTCTAGCTCTCGGACAAACACCGTAGGAGCAGTCTGACCGTTAGCATACTTGATGAAATCAATGACTCCTTGCTTCATTGCCACTTCTGCAACAGCAGCTTTGGCTTCGGCGCGGGTTCGATAGATATGATGAACCGAAAACACGCGAGTTGTATGCTGAGATATTTCGATTTTCAACGCACATCCTTGCTTTAGGGTCATGAGTTCATCTTCAGTTGGACCTTGTGGTGCGCGTGACCGTTTGCCAACGGCTGTGTGGGTGGATCAGCGTTAAATACCTTATAGATTATGTGACCCACCCCGATGAACGACTGTTGGTTCCGAAAAGTGAATATAAACTGGCTTTACGAGACCAGCCCTCCATTCAACGCAGCAATCAGAGATAGCTTTGACATTGGCGTCGTCCACATCGGTTTCGTTTCTGTCAGCGAACGACAGTCCTTTTCCGTCCTCTACTTTAAGACGCGCTGGGGCATCCAAAGAGTCGACAATGACGTTTGTACGCGACTTTGAATCGACGTCTCCATACTTGATGAAAGTGAGGACGTTCAAGTCTACTGCAATGGAAGCGACATGCGCCTTGGCATCGCTTTTGTTTGAAAAGAAGGGACCAGAGGTATACGAACGGCTACGACCATCGGGCCTTGTAACGGTAAGAATGCATTCCCTGGCTAAACATACCAGCATGTCAGAAAACAATGGAAAAACTTGGAATAATTCACCGTACCGTTAGGTCCCGAGTCTTCTTTGTAACTAAAGCTGATCGCGTCGCTGTTCTCAAACGTCTTCATACATGCTTCGTAGATTTTTGCCACCGCCTGGAAATGTTCCTTTCGAGCCCCCTTACTAGTGTCTTCTCCATCACGCGCATTGAGAAGAGAATCGCTTGTTCGAACGAGTGAAGTCTGGACTGGCACGACATTCTCCTCTTCCGGATAGTCTTCAGTGGCGAATCTTTCCAAAGGAATGGCCCCAATTTTCAGTAATTCGGATGTAACCATGTCAAAAACACTCTTTGGCTCCTTTATATGTACTTCTATGTCGCTTTCTATATCCGTTTGAGCCGGGTTGGTGGAGGCGGGAGTCGGACTCCGGGATGATTCGGAGATATCCATTGAAGCAGCATCTGCTAGTTCCAAATCAGGAGAATCCATGGAGCTTCGAGGTATGTGCGCTCTTTTGTCAAGGTGGCTGGGGTATCTGAAGATTGTGGTCGGGACAAAGTGATTTTGTTTGTGACCACAAGTTTATTTCCTATACCGTAATACGAATCTTTGTTTTACTCTCAAACTTATATGAATAGTTGCAATTGGCATCATCGCCTGTGGCTGAGCTAAAGTGCCGCCCTCGACATGTGACTGCATTCCTTCGACATTGTAACGACAACTCGGTGCGAACGCGTAAATAGATGACCGGATAGAACCTTAAACTACTGGCAGCTTTGGTTTGGCGTGAGAAGCCGAGGGTAAAGGGGTTTAAATTACAAGGCCAACTAGCTACAAACGACAGCGGCATAAATGCCACGAATAACGATTGGAAGATGACAGGGATGTAGGTACACTGAAGATATATGCGAGAATGAACCAGTACCCTATTCGGCCATTGCGATGACCAACTTTTTGCGCTCTGCTCGTGGGTTCGTTTCTCCCTTTCTCGAATGTTTTCTCCGTCTGTCCTCCTTTTCCGCCGACGCGTCAAGCATTGTTCTCTTTAGCGAGGTTGCCGTCTTAATGGCTTTTGGCACTGGTCTTGATCTGTTACCCCGACAAGTACGACATCAAAAGAGGGATAGTAGACATTAGTCAGCACCAGACTAAAGCAGAATTGTGATCAAGCTCACCGTAGCACTTTGCCGACTTCTTCGTCAAACTTCCATCGTTGCTTGAGGGCTTCACGGTACTCAATAGCATTCCGCTCTCTAGTGTCCAATACTCCTAAGCGCTCATGGGGGTTGGCCTTCCACAGGCGTACGTTCCCATCGTCAGATGCGGATAAGACGAATCGCGCGTCAGAGGTATACATGGCGGACAGTACGCTATAACAGATTCAAGAGTCAGTGAAGGACGAAGCGTCTTGAGCGATGACATGGTATGGTGACATAAAGAGACGCGAACTTACCGTTGCATTCGCTTTGTGTGATAACTTTCGCCCTCTTTTCCGTTTCCATCTCCTTCTTTCCATACTCTTACTGTCCGGTCCCATCCCCCGCTGACGAATTCGGTACCAGTAGGAGACCAGTCACACGATGTGACGGCAGAGACGTGACCCTTGTAGATCTACAACAAGTCAGCATATGTCCAATGCAGTGTCCAGCCGAACGTGACTGTTCCCGAGCCTAGACGGCTGTGACGCACCTGAGTAGGAGTGGAGAGCGCACGAATGTCGAATGTGTATAGGTTATGATCCTCAGAAGCCAATAGGAAAACACTTGGCTGTGTGGGAGACCATGAGAGAGCGTTTGAGCGCATCTAGTAGAGTACGTCAGTACTCACATATGACAGGCCAGGAGAAACTGACGTGACCATGTGATTGCAGCACATATTAAAGAAAACCACTGACCTGCATAACAATTCGCCTCTCGGCTTTTCCTGTACGTATATCGTAGAGGCACATTGTTCGTTCGCTGCCTATACTGGCTAAAACACTAGCCTCTGACATATTGAAGCGTACGACGTCCACGGTTTCACTTGATCCGGCTAGTTCAATGGGTAAGCGTCCAATCAATCAACCATGGGATGATATACCCACTAAAGGTAAGATTGGTAATAGGAGCCGTTTTTGTTTCGTCCCAAACATGGACTCCATTCGAAGCAGTGGCAAAAAGTGATTGATATCGATGATGGTGAATTGAGCTAGAATCAGTTCCGTGTCAGAGCTATTTGACATTGATCTTTGAAGGGGACATACTTGAGAGGAACCTTGCTAGGGTAGACCAAAAGAGGCTTATTCAAGGACTTTGAGTCCTCCAGTGCGTCTAAATGTATACTCTTTATGCGTCTGGTTACACCCTCTTCGTCATTTTCTGCCGAATCCTCGATGGCCTCCTCTCCATCATCCATATTTGGAAGTTTTAGAGACCAAAGCTTGATGCTCCGATCATGTCCGCAGCTAAGCAATCGGTCGCCTGTAGCCATACATATTCCACCAATCTTGCCTTGATGGGCGTTCCCGATGGTTTGTAACGCATTGCGACGTGCCAGAGAGTGAACTATAATCTCTAAGGGAGCGAGAATAAGGTCAATAATATCCCTTATTTAGACTTGAGAGCCCGAGTGAAAGTATCGAAATGGACTTACTGCCATCAAACCCGGCGCTGATGACGGTACCAACACGACCACGAACCCGTTCCAAGCACTCTACAGCGTCTTCGTGACCTTCAAAAGCTGCGACGAATGGTTTACTGAACATGCGCTCCATTTTACTTGCATTCAACGCTCGTTTGCGTTCCCTCGCTCGTGAGAGCGGATGCATGAGAGCATCTGGATTACGCTGGACAGGCATAGGTCCGGAGTTACCCGGATGGGGAGTCGCATGCTGCAAGAGAGAGATTTTCTACGAGTCGCAAAAATGTTCCATATTGGCAAAATTATGTTGAAAGGTCGAAGAAAAAGGTATAAATTAGTGATTTAATTGCATAAGTCTTGAGTCTTTACGAGGACTTGCCATAATTACGGAGCCAGGTTGGGTACAAAATTTGAAACTCAGCTTTCGCCACTCGATATCCCGATATGCCCAACTTTACCTATGTTATCGGTACTTGGTCGTATATCTTCTTTGGATTGTTCTCAAGAGTACATTAGAGCATATGGAAGAGGATGAACAAGATCAAGTGTCTTCACTTCCACGATGGGTCCTCCTTGAATACTCTCAAATGCTCAAACTAGCGGGGAAGGATAGTACAGTCGCATTCACGCATCTCTCTAAATCTTCGTGTGCTGCTTTGGATCGTGCCCTTACCGAGGTGAGTTGCAAGGACGTACTGGAGATCTCATCTTCCGAGTGAAGAGTCGATTTCTTATTATACGCATGTCTTGCCCAGAATCACCCATCAAAAGATTCCTCATCAACGGCCTCCTTTGAATCACATACCATATCAATCCTGGAACTGATGAAAACCAGAAATGTACCTTTAGAACGCGTATGCCTATTGGATCCAAAGGCACCCCAGGAGCTTGGTCCAGACGATGGTAATGGAAAGTTTGAGTGGTTTCTATTTGGTGTAGGTTCACCTCGCTCAGATAAGGTCGCTCTAACGTAGGCTGGTTCAGGGAATTCTTGGTCGGTGAACCTTCGCCTCATCCAAGGAGGATGAAAATCATCTTATGATCACATAAAGGTGACGATCCTCCCAGAGATAGAACTGGGGAGCTGCGCTCTCTAGGCTTTCCAACTAGACATCTTGGGCCGGTCCAAATGACGACTGACACAGCACTTGGGGTGACGAAGTTGATAGTTGAAGATAAAAGTGAGTCGTGGCAAGCAAACCGGAAACGCATTGACACTTTGTATGAGATACCCTTTCCGGTATTCCCTATCTGGTATGTATCAGAGGTCAAGGTACCTCAAGTCTGAACATTTACAGGATCATCCTACGATCCGCTTTTCAAAAACCGAGAGTGTGGAAATGCCATTTAGTACGTAGCCTTAACCACGAAAGACCCCTACTTTATCTAAAGGCTCTCAATTAGGATACATAATGCGTGATGGGGAGCCCGTTTTACCACCCGGGATGAAGCAGCATTTTTACGAGGATCTAAACAGAGTATTCGACGATTAAAATCGTACTCTTGAATTGTAAAGACGGAATCTATGCTTCCATTACTATTCTTTCGACGCGTGCGAGGTTCAAGTGCTTCCTCCATGGATGGAACATCCACTCCAGTCAGTGACGGGCTATGTCTTATGAACCTACTCTCTAAGTTTCCGGCCACACGCAAGGCTACCTCTGTCACCGCGGCAGATGCAAAGGATACCGAGGTCATCAAAGAGTCCGAAGTTAGTGACTTCTCGTCCGAGTGAGAAATCTAGAAGGTATCTCAGAGGGGCTTGTACTGTCATGTAGTCGTAGACAAGTGGCGACGACACTCTTTCTCCAAAGTGGTTATTACCGGCCGGTCAGAGGACGATTGTTCGGGTAGCCAGCTGTCATTTGGACGCTAGCATAAGTGAGATATATGTACTGGTTGGTAGATTTAGATCCTGTGCTGGTGAGGTTACATGGATCGTCCGAAACCATGAGTAGAAATTGCGTGCATTGATCTGGTGACTTAATTACAGTTCATTTCGATGAATGAGGGTTATGTACAGGCTGCTTTTGCTAAGCAGAAGTTATAATGATGAGAAAATGTAGTGAGTTCAATGCGAGAGATGTTACGAGAAGTGGCATTTAAAACGTCGAAGACCTGAACCGGGAGGGTTGCTGCGAGAATCGGCGTTTTGAATAGAGGACGGCCACTTTTTCGCTTTAAAATGCGCTACATGCGCAGTATAAGCCGTTGGAGCCTGATTGTAAGATGACTCAGGTAAGATTCCGACGTCGGGGAACAGCGCAGAGGGCCGCTGAGACTTTGGGTGCGAAGCTGAGATTCTCTTGATGGACGGTTCGCCCACTATTTGAGAGGGTCCGATGTTCGTGAGGTGTCAAGAGGGCCGGAGAACACGTGCATGTTCTGGTCCAAATACCGGCATATGTCGTTGGCGTTCGCTCGGAGAGTCGGATCATACCTCCAGCATGACTCCAATAGATTCCAAATGATGCTATAGGCCGGTGGAAGGTCCCGTGGCCTGAAAGCTGGTCGGATACCGCGGCCGATAGCGTAGGTGACACTCCAATGATCCTCAAGCGTGGAATGGGGAGGAAGATTATAGATGAACTGGACTTGCTTGTCAGTTTCTTATAACAAGATATGAAATTGGATAGGGTACCTCATAGGCTAGGCAGCCGAAAGCATAGACGTCCGTGGCTGTGGTAGGAATCGCCTTTCCTGTAAGTCGAACTAGCTCGTAGGCGAGATATAGGAGCGTTCCGGTATGAGGAGTTGTTGTTGTTAGGCCCGTCTCCAGCTCATCGTTCACGAGACGCGTCAGTCCGAAATCACAAAGTTGACCAACGCCGTCTGCGCCTATGAGGACGTTTTTCTGCACTCCTTTGTTAGCTTTGGATTTGAGGAATGGCTAAACTTACGGGTTTGATGTCACCATGAACTATTATGGGGTTGAATCCATGTAGATACTTGATTGCTCTGGCAACGTCTCGAACCTGAACAGGCCGTATAAGAAAAGGGATACGCCAGAGGCGAGTATTGATGTACCAGACTCATGCGTTGGTTTAGAGTAAGATCTTTGCGGATATATTCTGAGGCACTTCCATGTATGGCCCACTTGAACGCATTAGCATAAGAACTTGTGCCCGGCAGAAACCTCACTTCTGAAACTAGAGAATAGGAGATCTCCGAGCCGTCTTGATGTAGAAAGTAGCCATATAGTGGCACGATGTTAGGATGCCGGAGATGCCACCAGATGGATAGCTCTCTTCGGAACTTCTAGAAACAATTCTTCAGTTATAGATTACCGATAGATAGTAGCGAAGTCACCTACCCTGTCTGTAACGCGGTCATCCTTTATCATCCGGAGGTTCTTGATAGCGACCTATAGGTAGGTTTAGAGTAGGTCCATGGAATTAAAGAGTCTCCTCACAGTTCGTACTCCATATGTACCGCAGTATACCGTAGAGTACCTACTCTTGAAGACCGGTAAATGTTTTGAAACCTGACCGGAGAGGTCTGGAATCTCGTCTCCGACGCTCCGTAGTCTTGCAACGTCTATTCTCCCAACTATTCTGGAGACACCACCATCTACTGGATTCACATTAGTTGATACTCCTGTGATGTCAAAGGTCAGCTGCGTCTGGAATCAACGAAGGCAATGGTGCCTACTGTGCAGTTCACGAATGTGAGAGCGAGGTTGGCCAATACAACTATCATCGTTTCCAGTAGCACTTGTAGACCCCGTAGTGTGGGCGTGAGGTATGGGTAGTTCTATGGATTCGGACAGGAGAGTGACCCTTGTGGCGAACGGAGCGGTCTCGACGTTGTGAGAATCTGCAAAAGAATAATTAGCATGTATTTTTCAGACTTGATGTGCAGGGAGTTTACGGACCTTGCGAGACATTTCTGATTGGTGTTGTTGCAGTGTCCAAGATTAGATGTGGCGCAGCTTGGCCACGCCATGAATTGCCGTGGTCAATTACAACTTTTGGGCGCTTCCGCCAAAGAGACGCAAACTTCCTCGCGATGCCTCCACATATTTGACGAAGGATCTGAGACCATGTTTCAGCCTCCTCAAAGGTTCCTATGTCGCCTTACTTACTTTGGGAACTCGTGAGGCGGACGAAATTGTGACCGAGATCGACGGTACTTGCAAAGAATCAGACATTGATGCGCCGAGTGTCGCAGAGTAAAGAATAATGTACGACTTTTATCGTAGAGCTTGAGGCTCAAATGGTAGCTGCGGGTAAGGACCTTTATTGAGCGAGCTCGAACATCCGAACGTGCGGTAACCTCATGGCTGTTGGCAATCGTCGGGTCCGTATGATCGAACCCACCGATCGAATAGAGACGTAGACCAGATTCGGAAGGCTAGGAGGCCGACCAATTCCCTATCGTGAGGCAACATCGCCCATGCATTGCAAGTTCGGGAAAGCCATGCTACCTTGGCCATATGACATTCATTCGGCCACGCCTACCGTATTTTTTTTCTCCAAATTGCATGAGCTAATGAGATCATCCAACCGTCTAAAGACCATGAAATCTATTGATGGATACTCCAAAGGACTTCAAGAAGCTGGCATCCCGCCCGCCCCTGGATCGATGGGCCTTGCCGCCGTCGCATTCCCTACTTGTCAACCTTTAGACCGTGTTGCATCGATCTCGAAACCCAAACTTAATATCCCTCTGCACAATGATAGTTACTCATCAAATGGCCCGATTTCCATGCGGCGCCACAAGCAAGTTAAACTGCCGGAGTGCAAGGCTGTGATGAACAGCCAAGGCCATGACGCGCAGAAAAAGTATGAATGGTTATTTAAGAAAGAAAAAAGAGGCTATTACATACAAGGCATTTGTGGAAGCACGAAGAGAAGTCCATAGTTCCCGGCAATTCAGTGCTCGCAGTGAGGCTCTTTTGAAGCCTACCGAGGCGATCCTAACGGCATAGAGAGTGGAGAAGAGCATGTCCAATAGACATGGAAGAGTGTTCTGCTGAAAAAAAAATGGACGTAACGGACTTAGTTTTGCAAATTGAGCGGGTGGGGTTGCTCGGCTCTTGAGTACTGTCAGGAAATAGAGCATCGTGATCGCCCTTGAGATATACAATAATTGCTGGAACGAGCAGAAAGAAACGAGGCGAAATGGAGTGATCCGTGTTGGCATTGGTGGGCTCATTGTCCAAAGGTCAGCCATTTCTCTCGATCATGCGGCGCACCTTTCCGAATGAAGAAGAAGCGCGTCTTGGACTATCGCACGGTCGCTGATGAGTGACGACGATGATCTTTTCCGAGTTTTTCATCTCTACAGCGAGTGTTCGAATGGCTATCAATGTGTCATGTAGACGATAGCGCAGGCAGTCTGAAGCGAGATGAGCGTGCTGGCCGGCAGGTATAGATCCTACGTTAGTGAACCATAAGTGAAAGTTATTTGTATCGACGTAGTCATTCTAATTACAGTGGATTTCGATGGACAAAGTTTACGTACAGGCTACTAGCGTTAATCAAAAGTGATTGGGACAAGGGAATACAGTCGGTTTCAATTCGAGATATCCTAAAACGCCGGGAAAATAGTTCTCAGAACGTTGAGGATCTTGGCCGGGAGATTTGCCGTGGTAATGGACGTTTCGAACGGGGCACTGCCGCTTTTCTCGGGTTTAAGTGCTCCATATCAGGGGCACGGGTTGCTGAAGCCTGCTTTAGGGGTGATCCCGGTAACGATCCGACACGGGGGAATGGGGCTGGGGGTACTTGGTCTCCTGGCGGGAAACTAGGATGCGTTCGGGAGACATCTGGTACACTATTCGGGAGACTTCGACGATTATGGGTGTCTAGAGAGAAGACGTGCATGTTCTGGTCCAAGTATCGGCATATAACGTCCGCGGTCATTCGGTCACCCGGGTTGAGCTGCCAACACGACTCGAATAGATCCCAGAAGACGCTATAAGCAGGTAGGAGCTCTGGTGGCCTAAATGCGGGCAGTATACCATCACCGATAGCGCGATAGATATTGTAGTGGCTATCAAGCGTGGAGTGAGGGGAGCGTTTATGGATGAACTGGGCGGGCTTATTAGTACCCCATGATGAGATATGGATGTGTAAGAGGTACCTCGTAGGCCAGGCAGCCGAAAGCATAGACGTCAGTGGCAGTGGTTGGAACTGCCCTTCCTGTGAATCGTACTAGCTCGTAGGCAAGATATGGAACCGTTCCTGTATGAGGAGTTGTCGTTGTTAAGCTTGATTCCAGTGCATCGTTCATGAGTCGCGTCAGTCCAAAATCACAAAGCTGGCCAACGCCATCCGCGCCTATAAGGACGTTTCTCTATACTTTTTGTTAGTTTTAACTCTGTCAAGTCATTAAACTTACAGGTTTAATGTCGCCATGAACTATAATGGGATCGAAACCATGCAGATATTTGATTGCTCTGGCGACATCTCGAATCTAAGAGAGTAACATGAACAAACGAAGCGTAAGAGATTCGTATTAAATACCAGATTCATGCGTTGATTCAGAGTGAGATCTCTGAGGATATGTTCCGAGGCAGTTCCACATATGGCCCACTTGGACATTTCAGTATAAGAGCTTGTCGCAAGGAGAAACCTTACCTCTGATACGAGAGAATAAGATATTTCTAAGCCGTCATCATACCGAAAATAGCCATATAACTGGACAATATTGGGATGCCGAAGATGCCACCAGATAGACAACTCTCTTCGAAACTTCTAGAAACAATCCTCTAGTTAGTGTAATAAGTGGTAGAGAAACTGACCCACTCTTTCTGTAACGCGGTCGTCTTTTATAATCCGAAGGTCCTTGATGGCAACCTATAGGCAAGTTTAGAGTTGGTCCTCGCGGTTAGATAGTCTCCTCACGGTTCGTGTCCCATATGTACCGCAGTACACCTTGGAGTATCTACTCGTATAAACGAGCAGGCGCTTTGACACCTGACCGGAGAGGTCTGGAATCTGTTTTGCAATGCTCCGCAATCTTGCGATATCTATTCTTCCAACTACCACACGGACACTATTGTTCACGGTATTCACATTGGTCGAGGTTCCTGGGCCGTCAAGGGTCAGTTATGGAGTAGATTAAGCGAAAGGAATACCCCACGAGTTGGGGGACGAGATTGGCTAGCAGCACTATCGTCTTTTCGAGTAATAGTCATGGGTTCTCTAGAGTTCTCATGAGGTATGGATGGTTCCATGCATTCGGATATGACCAAGGCCCTCGTGGCGAATGCAACGATGTCCATGTTGTTGGAGCCTGAGCCAGGTAGACGATAGGGGTGACAAAGAAAGGATAATTAGCATGATTTATAATGATTTGTAGTATATAAGTGGTTCACAAACCTTGCGAGACATTTCCGGTGGGTGTTGTCGCAGTGTCCAAGTTAGGATGTGGCGTAGATTGGCCGTGCTGTGCATCGGCGTGGCTCAACAACTTTCGGGCGCTTCGGCCAAAGGGACGATAATCTTTTCACGATGCTTCGACAGATTTTGCGAAGAACCTACACGTGTCAGCTTGGGCTAAGACTATGATATTCCACCTACCTTCGGTACCCGTGAGGTAGAGGAGACTGTGGCCAAGGTCGGTCGGTGGGAGGCGACTTCCAGAGGATCGGACATTGATTGTTGGGACTGTTGCCGTCGTATAGTCACGCGTCCAAAGAAACACTCACAGGGAAATAGGTGAAGTGAGACGGCGCACAGGACTATTTATACAAAGGCAACTCAGGATTTCTTGGCTAGGATCGGTCACGCCCTGCGTCGACTGTGTCTACGGTCTGAGTACCAGTCCGGAATTTCAACGGGTCACCCGCCACTGACGGAACCGACGTTTTGCTATGCGATCTTCCAGTCGAATTAGTGGAGATTACTCATTGTAGCAAGGCGACGATTAAAACCATTTGCTTGGTTTCGCGGGATATGTACAGAGTGGCCATCCAGCACTTGTGTCGCCTAGTCCCTCCCACAGATACGAGAAGAACAATCCAGTTATTTTGGTCGCTTGTATATACTCCACTTGTCGCCCGTTCAATCCACACCCTCCACGTTCGGGCGCCTTTTACGCTGGCCACTGCTGTATCCAAAGTTCCAGCAGACATGGAAACGGGTCATTCGGTGAAAAACAAGACTGGAGCGCAAAACCCGACTATTGGTGAAGAAAGCGGCACAGCCTGTGCCAGACGCGTCTGGGGCGCTTTGTTTGATTAGCAGCGCAATTCAGTCCTGAAGAGGCGGTTCTCCGACTCTGCAATGACGCACTCACTGCTACTCACCTTTATAGAAAATACGTTATGAAATATGACTTCCCTTCAAACGCTGATCGTACACACAACCTCTCATCCTCACATGTGGACATCTACATGTAAACTTCCAGGCCGCCTATAAGTATAGCCATTTATACAAAAGCAATCCAGGATTCGAGGGAGGAATATTGTCGTCAAATAAACCCAGGGTACCCGACTCTGTCCCCTCATCCCAGCCTCACTCATATTTTCCCTTCCTCATTACGCCTCTTCATCCCAGCCTCACTAGTACCCGCTATTCAATTGAGGCATCGGGCTGAGCCTTTATTATTATCACCTTTGCCTTAACCTGGGCTTAGCTCTCTGACAAACAACCACTACCAGGATGAAAGCAACTCTTGTATAAAAATATAAATAGAGGTCTGACGGCTAGCTTCATGCTCTCGAATTGAGAAAAAAGAGACCATTACTCTACTACTCTACAACCTCTTCGACGCGTGCGGGGTCCACTGAGGGAAGAACTGCCTCTTTGTGGAGTAAGACAAAACCAGCGTCTTCATTCTCCTCTGCAATCGCTGCAAAGGCATCCAACCATGCCAACTGCAGAGGGTGGTAAGTTTCGAGCAAAAGGAGAACCGATGCTGCGAACACGGGCAGGTTTTCGCGAATCTCCCATCGACTTGATTCGGCCCCACCTATGGTAACCCCACAGCTCTCTAGAAAGCCATCTATCACCTCGCGTGGAACAGAGTTTATCACCCGTTCTATTACACGCTGACAGAATGCTTCCATGGCGAACAGGTTGCGCGACATTTTGGCCATATCGTCCTCCAAGCGCTCCTTTGTCGTCGTCACGAGATACCCTAAATCAATCGCGTGGTTATGTGAGTTGGTTCCGGAGAGTAGTTTCATCGATTCTGCGTCCAAATGCATCTTCTTCTCGACGAGTCGAACAGCTAGCACGTCCTTTGAGATTCCATCCGTATTCCGGCTGGAGCCGAGTTTGGGCCGCTGTAAACTGAGAGTAGGTCCGTAAACTTCGGGATTAGCGACCTGACACCCATGGGTGCTGTAGTTTGAACGACTACTTCCACCTTTTTGCCGTTTCGTGAATTGCCCCGTCTTTTTCCCTTTGGAGAATTCGTGTACCGAAAGCCCCATTCGTAACCGCCATCTATTGTAGAAGAATTCTGGGGAGTTGCACTGGGCTTGCTGCTTGGTAGGCCGTCTTCCATTGAAGATGTCGTCTCCATGGATCGCCAAAAAGGATTCCATGTGTGTCCATTTGGATAAAGAGGGACAAGTTTCACGAAACGCGTTATATCTGTCATTACTTGAGGCTATATGAAGCTCCACCACTGCCAGGTACTTACATGTGTGCCACAGTAATGAACATTCCACCCTCGTTATACGCTAAATACTTTGAAATTAGCAAAAACTGCTCGCGTTAGACTGAAAGTTGCACCTTTGGCTCCAAACCGTAGGGACTCTGCTAGGATATGCATCGCCCGTGATCCCCAAGACCATGGGCTCAGAGTGGCATCGCGGTTCGGGTTGACTCTCGCAATAGTACCACGAGTAACTTCGGCACCTACATCCCGTGAGATCTTCACGCCTACGATCCGGCCAAAGTCTCCCATGCCTTCTTGCCAGATGCCTCTTGGAGCTAAAGACATCGAAGCATATGGGCCTCTATCACGAACCTCTGGCATGTCCGCGGTGACTGGAAAGATATCCATGGTTGGGGTCAGCGCAAGGGTCTTTATGTGGCGCTTTAAGGTCTGGCAGGATAGCCAGTTCATGTAGGTGTAGATCTTCTTTCCAAGAAGGGTAACGGCATGTTGGTACGGGAAATCCACACCGAGAGTGATTCTGTCGATATCCAGATAAACCTGGGCAGCGAAGATGAGGCATGGCTTGGGCATAGCGCTTGTCGAGAGGATAGTAGACTGGTTGCCTGCTGCCCCCGATTCAGTTGGAGTAGTCTCGGATGTATCCTCTAATCCCATAGAATCTACAGACTCTACGAGTGCTTTGAGGCGAGGGCGCCTTACGACATCGTCAGAGATGTAGTTGCGCGTATTGAGAGAGGGGCCTCCACGCATCAACTGAGTAAGGGTACTTGTGGTTGGTTAGTCAAGGTCACGCATAGTATGGTTCCGAGACGCATACCTTTCTCCAGGATGGAGGAGTGGATGACTTGAGGAGGCGGACATTTCACCGGCCATTCGGGACATAAATGGCCCCCAATACTGATGTGTCTCGGTCGCGTTTTCCGAGGAATCTTTCGAGTGTGTGTCGACATTCCAAGTATCTCGATTTGGTAGACCTGTACGAACTACCCGCGTAAGCGCCTGTGACTCGACTACATGACCGGCCATCGTGTCCGTTTTGGTCTCGGACATGGCGGCATAGTACGGGTTCATAATGCCAATCGTCCAATCCTCGCTTGCCCTTACCATTCCATCGAAGCTTAACAGTGCTTCCTGCATGGATTGCGCATCCACCCCAGTCAACGACGGGTCATGTCCTATAAATCTACTCTCTAGGTCCTCGGCCACACGTACGGCGACGTCCGTCGCTGTAGCGGCAACCACGAGACCTTTTAGTGTAGGCTCCGCTGCCCATTCGTTCCAGATACAACCCACATGCTTGCGAAGCATATTGAGGTCATCGAAGAAGCAAAACTGAGTAAATCTCTCGTCTGATTCATCCTCGCCAAGTGAGAAATCTGGAAAGCTATTCCAGAATCGTTTTTTGGACTGTCGTGCAGTTGCAGATGAGCGGCGGCGACGACCCTTTCCAGGTTTGCTATCGCTGGAAGACGACTGATCGGGTAACCATGAGTCGTTTTCATCTTCTTCGTCATCTGAAAGCGACCAAGGATCCTCAGAGTGAGGAGTAAACGCGAAGAAGCGATTAGGTACCGGCGGTTTATCGCAAAGAGGGACGGAGGTTTGCTCCTCCATCTTTCGCACTTGTTCACGGCGTTGATCGAGGTGGTCCTGGATCCACGTATCTCCACCCAAGGTATCGAACATCCGCTCCAGAACGCGAATAAAGTGGACATGCGTTTGGTTGGACGAAATGTCCGAATCCGCACGTTGCGAGTAGAAAAGGCTCGCTTCTGAACGTCGTTGAATGATCTTGTAGAGACAATTGAGGATCGAGCGTGGAACCTTTTCGCGGCCGTAACGAGGACAATCGGCGATATATACCGCGAACCGTTCGAAATCGGCGACAGTGGGTTTACTGGAGCGGTTTGCGTTCCGGTGTGCTGCGCGAACTGAGGAATTCAAGTCTTCATATGTCGACAATAACCATGTAATAAATGTGTTCGATAACGCCTTGTATCGTTGGTAGGACGACCGAAAGTCGTCGGAAGATGGTTTACACGGCGGGTTCTGCATAATGAAGTGGCTTGTCTGACAAAGTCTTGTGGTTGTCGGCTTTTGAGTTGTCTACGCCGAGCTCGGCGCTAGTCGAGCCGTCGACGCAGCCGGGGGAACATTCTGGAACTCGAATTCCACAGAATTTATGCCATATATTTCCCAGTTCACTATTCTATTCCATCTACCAAAAAGCATCGCATCGACGTGGCTATGCTTCGCCGTCTCGTCGTAGAATCAGATGGAACAAATGGCTCCTAGTCATGAATTTCCTCTCGATCCATTGGTCACACGCCTTCATTAGACGTCACTGACCAGTGTCCACTTTAATAATAGTGGGAGCTTTGACCATCAGCAAGGCGGGTGTCAGCAGAATAGTCAGGAGGGACAGGCTCCTGTCATAGAGGCCAGCGCACATGATTGGGCGTCATTTAAGAATATGTCAGCTCGTGCCGTAACTCCAAATACTTTAACTGTACATCGATACTGGCCACAGGACATACTATCCTTCCAACTATACACTAGCAGAGGCAATTAGAAGGTGTTTAGGAGCATTTATCAGCAGATTTAGGTCTCTGCGATAGTCAAGTACGAGAATACCGGCCTTGCTGGTGATCGATCGTGACGGTGCTACTGGGTGCAGCTACACCGCTACAGTGTAGTTAATCATATCCGGGGGAATAACTAGCATAATTAACTCCCAAAAAGTCTCGATGTGATATTATTCCACGCTATTCAGTCCGGGCTCAGTGCTAACACCAGCTGTCGTCGACTCAAGATGCATAATTACATCAAGAGGGGTTGATTAAGCCCAATATACATCTAATTTTCGGCAATTGTGTCATGGAAATCCATGCACCAACTGAGAAATGCGCAATCTCCTAATGTGCTGGTCAACCAACACCCAGAGACGAGGTCTACGCCTACATTTTGCCCAGAATCAGACGTGAGGGTTTCCATTGTTGAGTCATATTTCTTGTGTCTTGAGTTCTCGTTCAACGGAACGAAGAAATGCCTCATGACTGGGCGCTTCGTGACCTTCTTTCAAAGCCCTTGGCCCTTGACAGCCTTGTTATGTGCGTTGTTTGCCCCACACGTGGTCATGTTTTAGTATGATGTGATTGTCGTTGATGTACAATGGTTCAACTGAGGTGGCTCCCGACTAGCCCTCCATGCAGCCCTGTGGATGTGGTAGGTTGGCTCGAGTGCTTACGTATCTTATTTAAAACCGTTTGGTTGGTGTTGCTCATAGAAGATCGGGTGAGCTAGGCCGGCTGCTCTATTAGCGGCCCTCTGGCGTAAGGCAGCCCGTCCAAACACACGTGTAAGGGATATTGTGATTATGGAATGAAATTCAGGGATGATGACTCAAATTCACAGTTAGTTAGATCCCAGAGCAGTGGCCGTGGCTTGCTGAGAACCCTGAGATCGTCAAAAAGAAGCTATCGGCAAAGAGAAGGGACAGAAGGGCACCATGTTGGAGGCGATAAGCTACAGTCCGACGGGAGTAACCTACACAGAAGAACGACGTGATTTCCCTTTTATTGGATTCATTTGATAATATACTCGACAAGGGTTATCTCGAGATTGGGTAAACAGGTGTGAAGCGGCTGGTCGACTGTATTGCGTTGGTTAGTCAGGTCTAGACCGCTTCGATCAACTGGAAACGGTACGACAGACTAAACCTTCTTATATACGATAATAATATAGCAATTTCTGTGGAAATAGGTTCGCTGTTTCCGTTTCAGCCATTTGACCCAGTAGGTCGTGTCACCGCGTCTGGTAAGAATGCCCATTCCCAAGGGTCTATAAGGTTATATTAGCCATGTAATAGGCAAGTAGGGATACCCAGCCGCACTATAACCGGTTAGACTCGCCCATCTCGTAGAGCCACAGCATACAGCAATGGGTTTCTTTACTTGGGTTTTGTCGTGGGTTGCGAAACTGTAAGACTTGTAACTTTATATTTTTAGAATTCCTCCTACTCAGATTACCCAACAGGTTTATCAGCAAGGGTGACACGAACTTTTCCAGACTTGAGAACATTCGAGACCTAGATGCAGTAGTTCGCCATTATGAGGAAGACGTTAGCAAGAGGCCGGAAGAAGATGCGACAAAGCAGTTTCAACTTCAGCAGCTTGGACGTGCCCTTCAGGAACGCTATGTTCGCCTCAATAAACTTCCAGACTTGGATGGCGCAATCTCGAACTTTCGAAAAGCAGTCGAATCAACACACGATAACGCGGAAAAGCCGCCTTTGCTTCATCAGTTAGGAAACGCGCTTTTAGACCGCTTCAAGAGCGTCAACAGCCCTTGGGATTTGGAGGACGCAATCTCCAGTCACCAGCAGGCCGCTGACCTTACGCCAGATAGCAACCCAGAGAAATCGGTTTATCTCGATAGTCTCGGAGCGTCACAAGAAGTACGCTTTGAGCACCTCCGTGACCCCAAAGATTTAGAGGGTGCAATCTCAAGCGTACTAAAAGCGTCCGAGATCACACAAGGAACACAACTAGACAACTTCCTTCGTGAAGGGCGTCTAAAAAGGTTGAAGGAAGCCCAAAATCTTGAGGAACAGCGCCTCGCAGTGGAGGAAAAGCGACTTGCGGAGGAGGCAGAGGCCAAGCGCATCACTTTAGAAGCAGAACTGTTTGAAGATGAGCGTGTTGCAGCTGAAAGAAAACTCCTCGAGGAGCAGCGTTTCGCCACCGAGACTAAACATCCCGAAGAGGAGCGCGCCCCTAATGAGCACATAGAAGGCGAGTCCTATGTCGACCCATGGTTAGTACAAGATAAACATGTGGATCCATTGAGGGGCTAACGCAGCAACAGCTATCCATGTGGTCTTGAATACGTGGAGAACGCGATTCCGGTTATACAGCAGCTCATCGAACTCACACCTGATAATCATCCAGACAAACCATATCATCATGTTATTCTCGGGGATGTGCTACAGGCACGCTTTGATCGTCTCAAGATAAGAGAGGACATGGATAGCGCAATTTCGAATTACAAGAGGGCAGTCGACCTCGGACGGGATAAGCTTTCGGTCAATTCATCTCCTCTTATGACTCTCGGAGATTCATTTCTGGCACGCTTCGAATCTTCAAAGAATATCGAGGATTTGGACAGAGCAATTTCGAGTTATCGACAGGCGGTCGATCAATGAAAGCTCTAAAAACCAGACAAAACCTTCGAGTTTATGGACCTGTTCTGTTTCACCAACAGACTGATGCCGCCTCTCTGTCCCAGCGACAGGGGGTGGAGCACCTTGCAAAACAAAATAAATGTATATATAATTATCCTAGATAAATGATTATCTGCACGAAATTGGGTTCTATTTCTGTGTCCGATGCATAAGTTGGCTTCGGCAAGTCACGTCTGTAGGTCTAGCTAGCTAGGTACACTTGTGGGTAGTGGAAGGCAAGGAAAGTCTCGAAGACTAGAAAGTGGGACGATTGATCTCATTGAGATATCCTTTACTGAGTCTGTTATGAACGGGACCGACACTCAAGGAGAACTGACACGGCGATTAGTAAGTGGTACACAATGCGATAGCAAGGGATGTATAATAAGAACCACCACACATGTCCATTGACAATAACTTGATCCGAGCATCTTTGTAGAAACTATACTTTTGATCAGCCCTGTTACTCAGTCGTCCAACAACTCACCAATTTCCGGCTACTTGAATGGCTCCTATGAATTAAGGCTCGTCGTAATCCCCGAGGGACAACCCATTGATCTCGAGACTTCACTTCCAAACGGCCTACATGCCTTTCATTCACACAGAAGATAAGCTCGAGATCCGACCTGTCGGAACAGAAGTCACACGCTAGAATTTGTAAATCCCCTGTTATGAGATTGCCAGAGGCATCGTTACAGCATGATGACTTGAGAAACAGCCGAAATCCCGTCCCAGGGACGAACCGATCCAAATTAAGAAGTGAAGTAAGAAGCTCGAACTCGAGACGAGCTTTCAGAAGAACGTCGAACCAGTCTGATCTACCCACCAATGCATTGGAAATAGTTCTTCCCTCTTTCAAAGCACTCATTCTACGCAGTCAACGCAAACCACCTCACCTCCCCTGCCATGTACCCGCCAACCTATTCCAGAATAGAATCTTTACTGGTTGGCAGCTATAGAGGATATCCTATTTTATGAAAAGAAACACAAAACTCCGTAAAATCATGTTTGAGCTCTGACTTAATATTGCGATTCCTCAGAATAGCCAGAGGTAAACCCGCCTGGAAATATATAATATTGCCCCAGAGACTAATAAATCGTTGGAAGGGTGACTATACTGTAAACCTGGACAGTGGCTAGGCTCTTACTTGCCAAATTTCCAGCATTTTGAGATTTGCCATGCGGCCGGTTGACATCTGATCAGCAGTTGCACAGCTAAGCCAAACGAGTGGTCAATATATATGTTGGCTCACTAAATTGATTATAGGATTTTATAATCAATATTAAACCCCCTAAAAACTTGGCACATTCGGGTGGCTGATTTGTTTACCTAAAACGCAGGCTATGTTCAACCTCCCCATGTCTGGCCCCAAAGATCAGCAAAGTGAGACAGGGCTAATAACCTGACTTCTTCCATAACATGGAATCAAGTTTAGCTATTTGATCAATCGGAAACATCCGGAACGACCCCAGTGGTCGAGAATCAGCATTAACCAATCAGCACCGGTCAATCCCAATCATCTCAAAGTTGCTACTTGGTCGGCTAGTCTTCATATAGTACTTGATGCTGTTATTTTCGGGAAATCTCTTGAAATGGCGTAACCAACCAGCAAGACCATAAGCTCGGGTAGGCCTACTTGGAGCTATATATCCAGGAATTGAAGGTCGCGTCAATACTCGACAACATCTCGCACCACTATCACACGTAGAACCAACGAACAGCACTTGAAACTACTATGGACGTAAGGACACTTACCCTTGAGGGCGTCGCCCAGATCTAACAAGACCTTTCAGAATCAAGAAGAAGCAGGCACGTCACCGCCCAAGTCGCATCAATGCAACCAATGGGCCAAAATCTAGTAAGTTATCCCAGTTCTACGTTTATAATTATTGCTGACCATATGTCCCTATTGGGTAGTTTGAACCATGGAGCTCTACTCGAAGAACGCTTTCGCACCAGGGGTAGACTCAAAGACCTGGAAAATGCGATCTCAGATTACGAACGGGCCATCAAATATACCGAACCGAGTCACAACGCGTGCATGTCACAAGCTTATCGCAGGCTTGAGGTTGCTCTCAAGGAATTCAATGAGAAGACAGCCAAAATCGCGCCGGATAGCCTTTCGAACAAGCATGATTATTATTACAAACTCGGAGCCGCACTGCTGGAACGATTTCGGACCCTCAAGATGCTTGAAGACCTGGATAGCGCGATTTCCAACCTACAGACCTCCAACGAACTCATATCCAATGGTCATCCGGATAAACCAGCTATTCGTAGCCTCCTCAACCAGGCGTTAGGGGCTTCAAAATTCACTCGAATTCCAGGGCACAGAGGATTCGTTGTGTCTTCACCCTCCAGAGAGCTCTCCTCTTCTCCACTGTCAAGGAAGAGCACTCACCCTCCTCCACCGTCCAGGGGTCACACTAAGTCTCCAGCGTCTCGAGAGCGTACTCCCCCTCCACCATCCAGGGGTCGTACTGGATCTCCAGCATCCAGAGAGCGTACTCCTCC
>KN824312.1:148902-165089 GCA_000827415.1 Serendipita vermifera MAFF 305830 | reverse complement strand
GTCCAGAGAGCGTACTTCTCCTTCATTGTCTAGGGCCCATACTGGGTCCCCACCGTCTAGAGAGCGCACTCCCTCTTTCAAGGAGCGAATACCGCCTCTTGTTCCAGAACTAAGGTCAGTAAAAATAGAATGTATAAGTCACTTGGAACTTACGCAAACCTCTCTCTGCCAGTGTGAGGGAAACGATCTCATTTATGAGGAAAGACATCGAGCTCACAACCGAGGACCAAGATTATCGTTGTATTATCCTCGGAGACATGCTCGAGGCTGAATTCGATCTCCATGGCAAAGCAACAGACATAGATGACGCTATCCTCTATTACCAAAAGGGTGTTGACCTCACGCCAGACCACCATTCGGACAAATCATCCCGCCTTATGCTCCTCGGAAATGCGCTTAGGTCACGTTTTAAGCACTTCGGGAGGATTGAAGATTTGGATAGAGCAACATCACTCCACCAGAGAGCGGTCGATCTTATTCCGGAGGATGATCCTAGCAGGCTATCATGCCTTAATACCCTCTCCGAGATAAAACGCCTTGAAGACTTTGATAGTGCGATATCAAGTCTTGAGAAGTCTATCAATCCCCTATCTGGCGACCACTCAGATAGGCTGGGTCTTCTTATCACCCTTGGAATGGCGTACCGTACGCGCTTTGAGCGGCTCGGAAACTTAGAGGACTTGAATAAAGCGACATCTGTGCTACAAGAGGCTGACAAGCTTGCGGCAGATGACCTTCCCAACCAATTAATTTGTCATTATGCTCTCGGAGATACGCTTCGGGTGCGCTTTGAGCATTTTGGCGCTCCGAAGGATATGCACGATGCCATCTTGAGACTTCAAAAAGCCGTCAAGTCGTCTCCTGATGATCATCCGTACAAATCCACTTATCTCAACAGTCTCGGTCGTGCACTTCTGACGCACTCTGAGACCTCCGGCAAGATCGAAGATTTGACTGGTGCAATCTCGAAATTGGAAATGGCAGTCAAGCTCACGCCGGCTGGCCACGCGAAGGAGTCTCATCATTTGCACGACCTTGGAAACGCCCTTCGGATGCGCTTTGATCTTCTCAAGGATCCCAAAGATCTACGGGAATCAATCTCAAATTTGCAGCGGGTGGTCGAGATTACGCCTAATGGCCATCCAGACAAGCCCACCCATCTTAGTAGCCTTGGAGTCGCACTTATGGCGCGATTTGAACTCTACGGTGATCATGCAGATCTGGAGACAGCCATTTTACTTCTTCAGGATGCGGATGCGCTCACCCTTGATTCTCACACGAACAAACCGTCCATTTTAAGCAATCTTGGAAAAGCGCTCCAGAAGAGGCATGAGCGTGCGAATAAGCTTGAAGACTTGAATACCGCGATTTCAAGCCTACGGAAGGCAACCGACCTTGCACCTGAAAACCGCCCTAGCAATTTGAGCCATCTTACTGATCTTGCAGTGGGGCTCCAGAAGCGCTATGAACTCCTTGGTGCCCCTGCAGATTTGGACAGTCTAATCTCGAGTCTGAACAAGGGGATAGCTCGCTTACAAACGGGCAAACCAGTCAATGCAAAATACTTCAACAGCCTTGGAAAGGCACTCCAGGAGCGCTACGAATGTCGCGGTGACCCCGACGACCTAGATGGCTCGATCTCCAATCTGGATAATTCGATTACGAACACTCCTAATAAGAACTCATACAAGGCACCTCGCTTTAGCAACCTCGGGTCTGCGCATTCCACAGCTTTTAACAAAAGCAACAGTCTCGATGACCTGAACAAATCGATCTCCGCTCACGAAAAAGCGGTCAAGCTCATGCCACATGGCCACCCTCACGAGTCGCATCATTTCCTCGACCTCGGAAAGATGCTTGGTACGCGGGAGAAGATCTCTGGGGGGTTCGGAGAGGCAGAATTGGCATTTTCCCGAGCAGCGAAATCCACTTCAGGAAACCCCAAGAAACGCTTCGAAGCTGCTTTAGAGTGGGCAAAATGCTGTAAAGAATCCTCGAAATCACCACTAGAGGCGTATAAATGCGTCATCGAGCTTCTTCCTCAGATTGCATGGGTCGGGCTAGATGTAGCGGACCAACAGGCACGACTTGCGGAGATAGGAGATGTTGTACACGATGCAGTAGCCGCTGCTATTGAAGAAAAAGACTTCAAGCTCGCTCTCGAGTGGTCAGAGCACGGCCGATCGATTGTTTGGCAGAATCAACTGAGCCTGCGTACTCCCCTGGACGACCTCCGCCTCGCCCATCCCGATTTGGCAGCTCGCTTCGAAAAAATCTCGCAGGAAATGAAGATACCAGTCAATGACGGTAGTCTTGGCTCCAAGGAGGTCACGGAGACCACCGAGGAAGTCGCTGTCAAACACCTGAGATTAGTCCGCGAATGGGATGGAATCGTCAAGGAAATACGCAGCAAGCCAAACTTCGAATCATTCTTAAAGCCGAAAAGCATCAGCCAGCTTGACCCCGCGGCTCATGACGGACCGGTTGTCATGTTCAACATACAGGAGAACCGATGTGACGCACTCACCCTCGTTTCGGATGGAAAGGACGTCACCGTCGACAATACACCTCTTGAAAACCTCTCAAAGAAAAAGGTCGAGAAACTGCTCAAGCAGTTCCAGGATGCGCTGCTATCTGTCGGGATCCACGTACGAAGTCCGAGAGGGCACCGATGGGGCAGCTCTAAGACTGATGCCAAAGCTGATCTCACCAAAATTCTTCGCACCCTTTGGACCGATGTTGTCAAGCCCGTGATAGAGAGCCTAGGGGAAAAGGTATGTCCTTCGGGTTTTCTGCGTAGCAGCTCTGACTAACGTCTTTTTTCCAGGCCAAAACGAACGCTCGTCGCCGAACTAAACCCATAATAGACGGCCTAGAATATGAGGTATGTCCCCGGAATTTTGATTGTGATCGGCTTGAGTAACATCGTGCGCTAGACTGAGGCCGCTGAAGATAATGAGCCTCCCCAAATCTGGTGGTGTCCGACAGGCCCTCTCGCCTTTCTCCCTCTGCATGGTGCAGGGCTGTACGGCGAGGATGACGATGGAAAAGGGGCGTCGGATTTCGTTATCTCCTCATATATACCGACATTGAGCTCTATGCTCGGCCAAGACAATGGCTACGATGACTCCTTCCGGCTTCTGACGGTTGCTCAACCAGCGACACCGTATGCGACGCCAATTCCCAAAACAGTAGATGAAGTAGGGCGCGTTGCGTCTTTCGCCACTGGAATCTCTCTCATGGAGTTGATCAGTGGAAGGGCGACAGTGAGAAGCGTGTCGAGCGAAATGGAGGTTAGCGATTGGGTTCACCTTGCTTGCCACGGAGAACAAGTTACTGGCAAGTCTATGGAGTGTGGTCTTCTTCTTCACGACCGGAAATTGACTCTCACGGAAATCATCAACTTGTCGCTTCGACCAAGGGCAGATTTCGCGTTCCTCTCCGCATGCCAAACGGCTGCAGGAGACCAAACGATTGCCGAAGAATCAGCTCATTTGGCCTCGGGCATGTTGTTTGCAGGGTACCGTGGGGTCATAGCGACAATGTGGCCGATCAACGACGAGGATGGTCCGCAGATTGCCGAAGACGTTTACAAGCGGATTTTGAAGGATGGAAAGCCGAATCGAAAAGAGGCAGCACGTGCACTTCATGAAGCGGTCAAGAGGCTCAAGGAGACTTCAAATGGAGATATTCTTTCTTGGGTACCGTTCATTCATCTTGGCAATTGAGAGACAGGGATTGGTTAGATAGTGTACACATCTGGAGTCGAGTATCGAATTTGTAGTGATTTTTGGAGACAATATGATTGTTACTTTTGCTTTGAAACCGTACTCATGGCTAACTAAACCTCAATATCTAGTCCAAGTTGGCGGGTGCCGACGGAGGTACGGAGCGTGAAAGACCTAGAGAGAGACTAGGGAACATCACTGGTGGCGTAATATCATACGAATATGGGGGCCAAATGACAGTTTTATAGACGTGGATCTAACAAGGCGTACATGGGGGTTGACATGACAAAATTGGGGGGTCCGAGGAGAGAAAGTAATCGTTAGTTAACAGGAGCCAGACGTTTTGCGAATAGCGGCGACGCGCGTCACAAGAGCCAACGCTCACAGGTCTGCAGGGTTCTAATCTGCAATCCTTTTGCGCGTCATTGGTCACATGCAGAGCAAATATTGAAAAAAAGAAGTGAAGGGACGATTTGAAGCTTGCTTTGGAGGTGACCAGGGGGTGCCAGTACCCTAGTGGTAATAGGGCGAGTGGCAAGAAGTCGACCTCCCTTTTTGCGCCCTCCCATCTTCTTTCGACCACAATAACGGACCATAATGTTTGACGACCTCACCACATATTTTGATATTTCAATGCAATTGAAATAAAATGCCTCTTATCGTGGCCAATTCATTCGTCATCTTGGTGGCTCCGTATCGTCTGAGGGGATTATACGTAAACCACAATAGAACTGACATATTCAAAATCTCATATGCGAATTGAACTCACTGGTATATCTTATTTATCGATCGTGTGCCCCATGCCAGGTGCGGTCATGGAGAAGCATCAGAGCAACCGCATGAGCGCGTCGAATTGCGATATGAACGCTAATTTGGACGCTATTCAATGCAGTAAACTCATACCACCCGGCATCGCCCGTTTCTTGATTCATTTTGGGTCTGTAGACGCCGGGGATATGAACGTGGCTCGCAACTCAATATACACATGTACGTATGTTCACTTGTACACGCGTAGAAGTGAGTAGATACCTGTACGGGTGCATTAATACAAATCAATACACACAACTCTCCTAAAACCAGCGGGTGACCGATGCTGGTTCGTTAAATTCCACCGGGATGCCCAAATCATCATATCCCCCGGTTTTAAGACTTATATTATAGGGTTTATCTGTAAAAGATCAGGGTACAGACCCCTGTACCGCCTACTCTTATGCGATCTTATCTCGCACTTTATCTACAACTGAAAACCAATACAGAACTCGGTTTGCTTTAAAGTCACCATGACTCTCGTTTGAGCTTCAGTAACCGGAAAGTTTCCACCATGTTCTTCCAATCCCTAAACGCGTACTTTACTAGTGCCCAGGACGTGATATATGCTCTGATACAGTAAGTGTACATTTGGCCATTCGGGTTTTCGTACTAACATCCTCCAGCCCCAGCGAGCCTCAGGCTAAACCTCCTCCCCCTCCACCCCGTCCAGCCCCGTCCACCTGGAATCCGCTTGAATCTCTATGGTCCATGATATAGTACGTATTACTCTATTCATTCGTTATTCTGTACCGACATTCCCTGGTACCAGCTCGCCTCAGGCTACGTCGACTCCGCCTACGTCCACACAACCCAAGCCTCCACAGGACGGCGCTCCCACCGAAGTCAAGCCGGTTATAGAAACAATAACCAGGTTAGTGAAACCTCGTAACTTCTGTACCCTATTAACCTCGAGGGCCAGTAACCCTCCTTCCCTCTTCGCCCTCATCATTGGGATAAACGAGTACAAGACTCCCGAAATAGCTAATTTGAGTGGTGCTGTTGGGGATGCAAAAGCAATCAAAAGCTACTTGGAAACCTCGTTGGGCGTCCCTGCCACCCAGATTCAGACGCTTTACGATTCCGAGGCTACACGCGATGCGATTGTTCAGGCTCTACGTACCTTGAAGACGGATCCCCGAATCGAAAAAGGTGACCCCATTCTCATCTTTTATTCTGGACACGGTGGCACGGGAAAAACTCCAGCTGGCTGGGAGGCTGGAAGTTCTGAAATTCAAATTCTCCTCTCGCACGATGCCGGCTGTGAGGATAAAGGTCGCAGGATTTGTGGAATACCCGATCGCACTATGGGTGTTCTACTTGAACAGATTGCAAAAGAAAAGGGTAATAACATTGTCAGTATGTTCCTGCCGTCGTCTCGAATGTAGTACTCATTCAATGTCGAAAAGACGGTCATATTCGACTGCTGCCACTCCGGTTCGCTCACGCGTAGTGAGAGAGCTCGCTTGGTACGCGGTGTCAAGATCAAGTTTGAGATACCTTCCGACCTTGACAAAGATATACTTGGAGGACACAGAGGTGCTGCCGTTCAAGAGAAATATCTACAGTCTCGCCTTAGCTCCCACGTACTCTTGGCAGCATGCGGGGAGAAGGAGTACGCCAGAGAAGGGATCACCGATGATAGGGGTGAATTCACGTTGGCGTTGCTCAACACACTTGCCTCTGTTGGCGCAGACAAGGTCACGTATACAGATCTTATCCAACGACTTCCCAATCTGGTCGAGTGAGTTTCCTATTTCCGATCGAATAACCACAACTTACACATTTTGTGTTGTGATATCAAGCCAAAATCCGCAATGTGTAGGCCATAACCAGGGTCGCGTTCTCTTTAATTCCAAGGCACCGGACCAGCGTCGCCAGCTATACGTTGTGCGTGTGGACAATGGCATTTGCATTTTAGAGGCGGGAGCAGCACATGGTATTACCAAGGGAGCCACCTTCGATGTCTACAAAGATAGGGACTGCGTAACCGGCGGAACTCCGTTGGCTACATTGACTGCCTTGGAACCACCAGGCCCGTTTTCTACCCTCCTGAGTGGAGACATGCCCGCAATCGACACACAGGCAGTTGCGCTGCAGACTGGGGCTGGGGCCGAAGAAGACCTCCTCATTTATCTTGAACTGGACCCGAAGCTGGAGCCTGTTTTTTTGGCACTTGCCGAGGAGATTAAAGGAAACAAGATTGGTCAACAACAAATAGGGATTGTCAAAGAGGATCGAATCAGCACTGCGCATTTGGGTATAGCGTCAGAGAACGACAAAATCGTGTTCAACATTCTTAATCCACTTGTCACCAAATACGGATTTAAACGTATTCCGTTCCAGCTCAATCCCGTTGTTGACGATATCCGTCGAGTCCTTCGCGCAGCAGGCCACTTTAACTGGCACCTTCGTCGCACCGGGGAGTCTCAGTTTCTTCAGAAACATGTCAAATTCGAGTTTACGAAACTCAAGGATAGTGACGATGGTGACGAAGATGACGAAGACGAAGACGGCAACGGATGTGCCCCTGATGGACCGAACCTCATCGAAGAAGGCGTCATTGATATTGTTGTCAACGATGATGACATATATGGTATGAAGATCAGCAATACCTCTTCAAAACCTCTTTATGTTTCAGTCTTCTACTTTGACAATAGTGACCTAAGCATCAGTATGTGTCCATATCTCCCGACGCTTCACTACTAATGCGGCCAAATCAGCATCCTATTTCCAGCCACCAGCCTCTGGATCCAAAGTAGATCCCCCTCTTCTACCGTACCAGAGCCTCACGATTGGATACGGCGCTGGAGGTACCCAACCGCTCTCATATTCCCTCGGGAAAGAGCGACCTATTGATGTTGGATTTATAAAAGTCTTCACATCAACGGAGCAGGTTGACTTATCGGCTGTTCCACAAGCGTCTCCCTTCCCCAGGAATAACCGCGGAGTAGGTCCACCTAAAGTCAAACCACCCCGTAAACAGTGGAATACTACTCTCATTACGGTTGTTCAACGCAAGCAATCACCCTCTTGAAATCTACTGCTTACTGCGTAGAACCTTGTCGGGGATGAACGCGCAAAATAGCCAGGTATGATCGAGATCTTTTCATTTTTAGGTGAAATTTGTGTAGAACACATGTAGTTTCTCTACTCGAACATCTTTATCTAAGTGCTGAAGATGTCATCATGCATGTACTATCTGGGGTATACGGACTCGTACGGATTTTCCGTAAACCTAAGGTCATGTCGTTTTGTAACCCTTTATTAGAGTATATTGAGATTCAATGAGACACCCGAGGACATTTCATAATGTACTGGGCGAATCGTTCGAAGTCGGCGACAGTGGGTTCACTAGACGGCTTTGAGTTTCGGTGTGCTGCGCGGAATGAGGAATTCAAGTCGTAGAATCAATGGCTCCTAGTCATGAATTTCCCCTCGGGCTATTGAGCACACGACCTCATTAGACGACACTGACCAGTATCTACTTCAGTAATGGTGGGAGATGTGGGTATCAGCCAGGCGGGTGTCAGGAGGGACGTCAGGAGGGGACAGGCTCCTGTCATAGAGCCCAGTCGAATGGCATTTTGCGAGCATGCGTAGCAGTGTCAGTGTGCTTCTTCACTCCAAATACTTTAACTGTACATCGGCTGTTGCCGCTTGCCAATAAATTGTCAGATTCCAGCTATATGCTGGCAGAGGCGATCAGAAACTAGGTTGGCGTGCTGGTCAGCAGATTCAGATCTTTGCGACTGTAACGTACGAGAATACCGGCCTTGCCGACGATCATGACACTAAGGCTTGATTGCTACGGAGCGCCGCTAGGCCCGCTACAACACAATTGAATATATCCGAAGCAACAACCAGCATGCTTAACTCCTGGGAGGATCTGCATGTGGTATCACTCCGGGCTATTCAGTCTCGGGCGTAGTACCAGCCTCAACTGTCATCGGCTCATGACACACAATTGCGTTGCGAAGTGCCACCTTTAGGTGAATAAACGTATGATATTCGGTAATTGTATCCCTAGTTATCTACGTGTCGAAAATGACAACTACACGTCGGAGGATGCGTTGGTTGCCAAACGTTCAGAAACGAGATCCACCCCTACAATTTGTCATCTGGTTCAACTTAGGATTGAACCCGAAATATTTGCATAACGAGGGATTCGCAAAATCTCATGTCATGGAACGAGGGAAATGCCTCATGGGTTGCGCGCTTCGACTTCCTCTTCCATACCCTTGACGGCACTAATATGGCGTGATTGCGTTGCTCCAACCATGATTCCATACTGCTATGACACGAGTTCACCGGTGGCGTCGATATACAATGGGTCTACCGGGGTAACCCCCAAACCAGCCATATACAGCCCTGCGGATGGCGTGGATAAACTTTGGTGATTGTACATGTTATTGAGAAATCGTTGGTTAATGCCATTCATATGATATCATGTGAGCTAGGACGGCTGCTCCATGATTGTAGACGCCGTATGGCGTAAGGCAGCCCGTTCAACGCGCAAATACGACTGTAATCCTCGAATGGGGTGCACGACTGGCTGGTCAAGTCGCAGTTTGGAGTTCAGGGCAAAGGGTGGAGGCTTGTTTGTTGAAATCGGAGGTTCGAGGTTCGAGGTTCGAGAAATCAGAGACTGGCATGGAGAAGGGACGATATTGTCAATGGCGATAAGCCACAAAGTGATGAGAATACAGAAGTACATTATGTTTTCTTTCTTTCTCGACGAATTTGGTAGTCTACTCGAGGAGGGATACCTCAATGTTGGGTCCATTTCGGTGGATTGCCCATCTGATTATCGATACCGTATATTTACGGATTCCATAAGCCTCAGAGCTTCGTGCCAAAGATTCCATAGTAGGAGACTCTGGGTGCAAAACTACGGTACTAAGGCGGTGGGCCAGTCGAGCCCACCGAGTCACGGTTGCCAGCTGTTTCTCCCTATCTGGAAAATCTCCCTGAGACTGCCCCTCTGTAGAAACTATCGCTCCAGCCCGTTGGTGATCATTGGGGGCCTCCAATACCGTGAGATGGGGCAGAGACCCCAAGTGTTCTTCAAGCATCGCATCTATTCCCTGCTTCGATGAATTCAGAAGTATAGGAATTCGGAACCAGAAGAGCAAATCGAAGGTCTCATTAGCGGCAGACGGTGAGAGTGAGAAATAGACGTACGTTCTCCCAGTCCATTTTGATATTTAGATAAGTGAGAGAAGGAAGGGTTTTGGTAACCAATTGTAGGAACGGATTCACGTCCGAGATCCGTACCCCAGAGAGAGTCAATCTCTTGATAGGTGTAGTAGACGCCCGTAGCGCTCGTGCAAAGTTCTTCTTATCAAATACACGCGCATTAATTGGGCCTCCTTCATTACTGTTTACTCCTGAGCCGTCATCCTGTAGCGTGGCTCCCCTGGGAACGTCCAGGTTGAGCGTTTCGACCGGTCTCCCTGGTACGAAGACGATCACCCCAACCATGTCTGTCGTTATCTCACGTAGGTTAGGTAGAAAATGAGGTTCCACCTCTGGTCCTTCGTTGGGAAACCAGCCCTGGAGATACTGGGGACTAGGGGAGTATTGAATGGACGTGAGGCCGGGTTGCTTAGCCAACCAGCAAACTAGCAGTGACGAATCGGCATGCTTGTGGATCGTGATGTGTCGTAGGGCTGGAAGTTCACATGTAAATGTCCACATATGAGGATGGGAGGGTGTATGTACGACCAGCGTTTGAAGGGAAGTCATATTTCGAAACGCATGTTCGATAAATGCGACTGGTAATGAGTGCATCATTGCAGAGTCGAAGAATAGCTGCTCTTCAGGACTGGATTGCGCTAACAGTAAGGCGCCGGGACTCTGCTGGGATCGATGTATAGACGCTGACTGTACTGCTTTCTTTACCCAATAATCGAATTTTGCGTTCCAATCTGGTTCATTCACCGAATGACCGATTTCCATTTCTGCTGGAACTTTGAAGACATCACCGGCCAGTGTAAAAGGCGCCCTGACATGAAGGGTGCGGATTGAACCCGCAACCAGTGGAGCATAAACAAGCGACCAAAATAACTGGATTGTTCTTCTCGTATCTGTGGGAAGGACTAGGCGATACAGGTGCTGGATGGCCAATCTATACAAATCCCGCGAAACCAAGCAAATAGTTTTAATCGTTGCTTTGCTGCAATGAGCCAGGATAATCTCCAGTAATTCGATTGGGAGATCACATAGCATGATCGTTTGCTCCGATGTCGTAGCTGGAGCTTAAGCCTACTTGGGAGGTTGACCGAGGTCAAGGCCGCCGATCAGGAGGCAGCGCAAGAATAGCCGGGTCCGAACCGGTCCCTTTGCTGGTTGAACCACGCGGACGGCATTTGTTCTGTTGGTTTCTATTCCTGGTAACCTTCCTTACAAGCAATCATCGTAATTAACCTGCCAGATGGGGGCAGCGTTTTGAAAAGGCATAAAAAGCTCCACCAATTAGAACAAGCGGATTGTGGACAGTTTCCTTTAAATTCTGGGTCAATCTGATAGTAAACGCCCAAGCTACTTGGAACGTACTACCTACAATACCCAGCCGCGTACCAGCAATCCTTCCCCTTCCTCAACGTCACCGTCAACGTCAAAGGTTGGTGCCAGTGACTGCTCGTCGCCTGGGCAGCTGTTTTGGTCTTATTTAGCGTATTTTAGCAGGTTCTAATATACAAGGCCCTTATCACACATCAACGTCGGAATTAGGCGATTAAAGGGCCGGCCTCGGGCTGGTTGATCAAGAGACTGACGATTCCAATTTTCCGGTTTCCGCCTCTTTTAAGGCCTACAATTTCGACTTCCAACCGACAGAAACACCCATAATCATTATGCAAACTCATTTAGGTCCGTACATTCGCGTAATGCTCGCACAAAGCACTCACACTCCACAGGTCGCCTACCATGTACCCGAGCACAAAATGCCAAATATCCACCATTGCTCCACACTCCCATGATCGTCTCAAAAAAGGCGGGTCTTTTGTCGCTTTTGCCGGACGAGATCCTCCAAATGATTCTGGAGGTCCTCCATCGGGAAGACTGTCCAATGACTCCAATAATGGGCGTCTGTAAAACTCTAAAAATTCTTATTATTAATTCTCCTCGACTTTGGCGCAGAATTCTTGTGTCAGTCGACCTAATGCCGCCGTCCTTACAGACAGGAAGCACCATGTCGTGCGGCGGCGAAAACTTGCTACGTAATTGCGTAGAAAGAGTTCGTTCCGCTCCTATCGAAGCCACCCTTGTCATCGGCCAAATCACTTCCGACTCACCAGCCGCCTCTGTTCGTGCAGAACGCTACAAAATTGTCCTTCAAAAGAGCTCGCAGATCACATTTTTATGCCTTATCATTAATCCGGGTACTCCGATCAGCGAAGTCGTCGAGTCTTTTCAACACATATTCACTTCCGGATTTGAGGCACTTGAATCGCTGATGATTGCGTCAGCGGTGCCTCTTTCAGGCCTTATCAAGGCCTTTTCTGGACTATTGGACCTCATCAACACTACCTCTACGAAACTGCGCTCTCTCTACCTCGAGAACGTGTCAAAGGAGTTCGTCATGGAGGTTCGGCAACGCGAGTTTTGGAAGGCGCTATCCAGAGTAACGTTGAAAGGAGAGTATCAACCCTTGCACGCAATGGTCTTTGACCAATGTAACAAGCTCGACTTTCTGTCGTTCACGGGTGAGCTTCATGCCAATAGGGAAGACGCCCCGTTCCCTGTCGGAGCAACCGCCACGCAGCTCCAAAACAATGCGCTATCCCAGCCCCTTCACACAATGCAGGATCGGCCACTCAGTGGCGACACATCAAATGAAGGGCGCCACGATGTACAACTTCCAAATCTGCAATGGCTTCGGGTAGGCGCTATCACCATGCACGGATTGTCCCAGCTGGTCATTCCACGTGTTCGTTTCCTTGTCATCCAAACTGCTCTTCGTGATTATGTAAAAGACACGCCAGCTCCACATTCCGTCATCTTCCCCGAGGTCGAAGTTCTCCACATCTCCAGCATCCATTCCCATATCGCGTGTATCGTGGCTCCTAAGCTACAGACCCTCTGTCTCCAGGTTCAGGTCCTCAAAAAGGCAGACGCCAATGGCATACTCGACCGTGTCTTCGATGGTCACCCGACCATGTTGACCCCCAAGAATCTCAGTCTCAGCTCTCTCGCACACGACAAGTACATCATCTCCGTACTCAAGAAGCAAAGCCAACTCGAAATCGTCACTCTCATCATGCAAGACTTGCCCAAAAAGGCGCTCTTTGAGGCGCTCAAAAAGCCCACCGTTCTTCCTCGGCTCTCCAGTTTTACACTCGAACTTCAATCTAATGCCGACAAGGGTCTCGAAAAGCGCCAACGGTTCATCACAGAACGCATGGAGGAAGTCAAGGCCGCACCAGCCCGCCAGAGATTGAACTGGCTTAGCACGAAATGGAACGGCGTTGATCAGATCTTTGTTCAATGCGAGGTTTGCGGCTCCGTCAAACCCTAACACGCAACAATCAAGCACGCCAAGGATGACGGTATGTACCCGGACGGATGGACCTGGAAGGGTGGACGTAATGTTCGCCCATGCAGATCTCGCCAACAATGTTATGAAAGACACTGACGTTTTGAAGAAGCAGAAAGTGTATCATTGGGTCTTTTACTGGCGTGCGGGTGATACACAAAACATCAAATAATTACTCGAGGCACTCGCAAGTCCTGGTTCATCAGACAGTTGGCACTCTAGAAAGCTCAGGAGAGCAAAACCACAAATATGGTATGGTAGTTTCGGTAAAAAAGAGCGCATGTACCAATGCAATTATCATCTTGTAAGTATCAATGAATCGCAATGATCAGAAATATTCTTCAAAAAGTCGCTGCGCATAGATGTGAGAACTCAAATGAGACATATGAACCAGGTCCATTACCATCCTAGGACCACCAATCAGCCCTCCGTACAATCTTAACCTCTCCAGCTGCGACATTGCTTCGAAGGTGCTGGGAGATTCAACAGAAAAGATGGCCAATGTAGCGAAAACATTCATTCCCCGGCACCTGCCTAACGCTATCGCTACATCACTCCATGGCTTCACGTTGGATGAGGTGAGCTTCGTCGCAAAATGACCCACACACTTACCGAATCCTCCAACCAGAGCCGTGGTCCCCAAAGTGAGTTTCTTTCCTCATTAGCAGCCCAAACTTGCACATAATCACCCAAGCGGCGAACCAGTCTAGCAGTTTCGCGAGGGGACGAAGCCAAGACGATTTCGACTTCGACTGTCCCCAAACCTTCATTCCCATCTTCATTTCTTTCGCCTTCCAAAAGCCCCATACCAACTGCGATGCGCCTTCGAAGTTTTGAACAGGTCGAAATGACGGTAGCTGTAACCATATCCAATTCCGCCCACTCGTTTTCTTCCAGTTTGCGAACCGAGAAACCCCTCGAAAATGGGTAATTCTCCAACACGAGCATGATCCTGGAGAAGCCGTATCCCATACTGATAATCTCCGACGCCAAGGAATCCAAATTGGAAGGAACCACTTCTGATACGGTGACAAGCTTGACAGCTGTGTGGGAGTCGATAATGAGGTCAGCGCCATTCAGTTCTTCCAGTTCTGTAAGGTCAACAGAGCAGTCCTGGGCAAGAGCTTTGACCAAGGCACGCCGCTGGACAAATGCTAAAGAGGCGAGATAACGGTGCCGTTCGATTGGCACTGGCCATTGCGGAGGGAGGAAGATGCGTTCGCTGAGGAGGTCAGGAGGAAAAACGGGTCTACTCGGGCTTGACTCTGATGGAATTCTTGTTACCGATGATGAGTCTTCTAAATCATTGGATGGTCTGGGAGAGGATATGGTGCTGCCTAACTGATTGACAGAGTAGCCGTGGGTGGTCTCACCTCTATGATTAAGGAATTCTTGGAGTAAGCCTACTGTTGAAAATGGGGGTGTTTGTTGGGCTAGAGGGAATGAAGAATGTGAAGATGGGTATAAGGGATTATTTGGATTGAGCGGTGAGTCTGGTGCTTCAAGAATTTGATCGTCTTCTATACCCAGGTCGAGTGGTTGGAACGAATGAATCGGTGCAATGGAAGTCAAACCAAAAGAAACCATATCGGGTTCTTGGTACTCCAGAGGGTCTTCATCGTGGATACTAAACCCGTCCGTAACGGGCAAGTTTGCATCGTGCTGCCACTGTCCAGAAGCTGCGTGGTCTTCGACACCTGAAGGAACGTGGTCATACGCGGAGGGTTCATTATCCATCTCCTCATCTTGAAGTTCGAGGGAACCTGCAAAAGTGGGAGCGGAAATGTCGACGTTATCTGGAATGAAATCAGAGACAACCCCAGGAAGAGAGCAGCTTTTTCCAGAGGGACATGATCTAATTGACTCACTGATGTCATTTGGGTGGCTAATGCCAACATGCGCGCCTGCGCCGCTCAATTCGTCTCCTTCCATACCATCCGGCCCTTGCGCATGCTCCAGTCGATGCGCCATCTCCTTTTCAGCTCTCGTAAGCAGTATAACTTCGTCATTAGACCAGTTATATGAAGGTACAGTCCATACAGTCTCCTCCTCGTACCCGCCAATCCTCATAAGCATGGAGCTTCTTGGTTCCTTGAAAGTCCTAGAATCGTGCTTTTCGAGAAGTTCCCTGGCGCGTAGGAGCAAATCCACATCGGATTTTGTTTCGTTGAGAGAAGAGGGCCGAAGGTTGGGCAGCCGGAAGGGATTGTTGTGAACCTCACATAAAGTGTCGTGGGTGATGATAGGACCGCGGTATACAAACGGCCTTGATATAGAGATGAAGTGGATAAGTGGAGACTGTAAGGAGGTACGTACTGCCAGGTTAACTCGAGCAGTAATCCGGCCACCCCTCCGGCGGGTCGTAGTAGTACAAGGGGCGCATTTTGATTATAGGGAATCTTGAGGGCATCGAAAGTGTCACGCAAGCAAAGGACGTCTTGAGGCATGCTCAGCTGACTAAAGCTTTTGGGTATGGCTGGATTTATCCCTTCCGTGGGTGCTGCGAGCACTGGAACTATCGAAAAAGAATCAAAAAAAGGCGCATTAAACAAAAGCAATCAACCAGAAACTACCCTAATGATGGCAAGTGCACAAATGCTTACCTGGTAGGAAGTTTCCCTGGTCATCCTCAAGCCTTTCCTTCGTAATGAGGGAGTATTTGTCGGTCTCTTTAGCGCCATGAAATACAACATCCAGCATCTCATCAAGCTCTTGCCCTGCTTCGACTCCATTGGTGTTGCTTAGGCCAATCGACTCCAGTGGGCTTTCCTTGGTAGGGATTTGCAAGGTTTGCTTCATGATGGTCGAAAAGGACTTGTTCGAGCTATTGATCGCGATTAAATCCGGAATATATAGGCGAGTAGGGGATTACCTGGCCATCGGGAGGATCTTGGAGTCTGTACCCCCTCGGCGCTGGAAGGGATATGTACCACGCGGGAGCAAGATTTCGTCTAATTCGAGGGATTCTCTGAGTCCTGTAGCGGGTGGGAGATATGAAACTTACCCATTCTCTTCCCAAACAGCTCCTTGAGCTCTCGGTTCTTGTATGCAGGTGAGCTGGGCTGCATCAACTCGTCGATTTGTATCATGTCTTCGTCCTCCATGTCGACATC
>KN824312.1:40968-147232 GCA_000827415.1 Serendipita vermifera MAFF 305830 | reverse complement strand
GTGCCAAAATAGTAAGTACGAACCTGTTCCATCGTATCAACCATGTACTCCAAATGATCTATTGTGATATTGGTGCGCATATATGTGTCGAGCAACTTGTCGAGGTACTCCCTCCATTCTTTTTGAGGAAGCGACATGTCAACTTGACCAATCTGAATACAATCCTAGACTCGCTCAATTGATGACGCGATCGACGCGTAAGTTCGACTTGATGAAGATTTAGGGGTAATGCAACGAGTGTATTTGAGAACTTTTCTAGTGTTGTGCGTGATGTATAGACGTCTAAATGATTGATTATTCGTATAGACGATAATTCGGTGTATACAGGAAATGGCCAAAACGCACAACGGTGACGAAGGCGGCGGGATCGAGATTGGACCTCCACCTGCCATTTGACAGTCAGTCACCATTACGATCTAAAAAAAAAAAAACGTAGAAATGGTATTGTTTACCTGAAATTTATATCATTATTCGACTCGTCAGTACCCGTGCATCAAAAAATGCGACACAAGTCGGGCGACGGGGTCGCGAGACCACAGAAGAGTACAACACCGCGCCGAAAAGAGGGCTGAGTTTAATTACGCAATATGAGGCCCTTCGAAAGCCATTCTTTGGTTGCTGGTATAGAGTTGGCCCACGCGAATGAAGCCACTGGAGGCTAAGCCACGTTCCGGAGCGTGCCTGCGAGCTGAGTGAATGAATTGAACGGCTATGGGATCCTGTGCTGTGCTGTATATGGTTGGGTTCGGCACCGCCCAGATGACCGCAGAAGCCATCATTTATTTGCCCATTATGGATAAGCGAGCCAAGCGCTTGGGTCTAATCCGTCCGTGATACACTTGCCAAAAAAAATTCATTTTCAGGTAGCATCTAGGAGGAGGCAGCATACTCATACAGCCTTATATAGTATGGGCAGCAGCAGCTACTTTCACGCCATCAGCCCTTGAGCTGTTTCCGTCTAGCATGTCGCAGCCCCCTCATCGTCAGTAACACACTTATCATTTTAATTCCCCTTAATACTGGCTATAGAAATCTGGAATGATTGGAATAGCTACATCCACGAGGACTTTCATACTACCAAAGCAGGTACGCACTGTTTTAGCCATCCACAATCCTGTTCCCCGCTATCGGTGCTCACGCTACTATGGCCTCCAGGAAATCAGACCAACTTCCAAGATCCCATGGGCATGCTTCCACTGTATCCCCATCCGCGGAACCTTGCGCCCACTACGATATCCAGCAAGTCGGCCAGCCTCCGATGCAGCAGCGCACACGACGACGGCCTCAAGTTCGCTCTGATTCCGGTTGACTTCGATACTGAGTTCGGAGGGCAGCAGTTGATGCTGGCTGAAGAGGCATCGAACCACCCACCAGGCACCCTTGACGCCCTCGACGTTCTAGGTGGCCAAGATATCGTCGAACAAACAGATTCCTGTATCAATCCAGCCTCCGTATTTGGTGCAGGTTCTGCCTTGACTGTTACTGAAAACGAAAGGATTGCTACTGCGAACTTACCTGCGACCAAAAGACCACTCGCTCCATCTCGCTCTCGTAAATCAAGTCAGGCAAGACACGTCTGCGCTGTATGCTCTCGTTCTTTCGATCGTACTCAGCGCGCGCATGACTGCGCGAACAGGGATCTAGGTCTGGAGCCATATGTCTGTGGCGGCAGGTGCGAAACGGCGAATTGGTATGTTTCGCAATTAGATTTTAATTACGAGTGCTGATTCTGGTGCATATCCAGTGAGAAAGCGTATAGCTCGGAAGCGCTCCTCCGCGAGCACCTTGCTTCTATTGAAGAGCGTAATATGCAGTGCCCACGGTGGTAAGTTCTTGTCCTTTTAGCCTTTTTCTTTGTATGCTGACTCATCGCAGTGGTCGAACCGTACTAAAGAAGAACATTGCCAGGCACATGCAGAAGGCGTGTCCCCAACACGCGCAGAGTTCTTAAATGGACGTGTGTATACCCTATAGTAGTTGAATAAGTGTCAGAATCGCAAAATATCAATGCATAATGAGGCAAAGGCTGGGTAGAAGTGGAGAGCATTACTTGGCCACTGACAACGAGATGATAAACGGACGTACCTGAGTAAGCAACATACATCAGGAATAGCCAAAAATGTTGTTCACCATTCGCCACATCTTCATTATTTGATTTCCTGAAAAGGCGACCGCGGCGAAGGCGGGTAAGATCGAGAGGATGCCCCACCTGCAACTCGGCATTTATCCAGTATGATCCCAAAAGCATATCCAATAATGGTACCCATGACTGAGTCTTTATATCATTAGATATATTACTGCATTACACAACTCTTCATCGTCCGCGCACTACTAAATGCAATATAGGAGGTACAACAAGGTCGCGCTACTACATGGAGAACGTAATACCCCATTGAAGCCAAGAAATGAGTTGGGAACGCGTATTCTGAGGCTCTATGGAAAGTGTTCTTGATTTCTAGAGCTGCCGGTTCGCTCTATTAGTGGAGGTCTAGAGGGCGTACACTACGTTAGGGAGTAAGTTGGGTCGTAAACAGCTCTCTTTTACTGAGAAATGTCCACCAGCCTGCGGGGGATGCCAAGTCGAATGCACCGAAATGACGGTATGATGGGTAAGATGACATTACCAGTCAAATTTCCAGTAATAAATTGACATTATTACTACCCGATTGAAATAGAATATGATGGTCGTGTGACATTTTCGCCTATTGCTGCACTATGCCAGTGCCAATCTCCGCCCAGCCTCCGCCACCCAGAACCAGACCACGCTAACCACAGGCTGCATATATGACCTCAAGCCTATGCAGGGTCGAGAAACATCCCTATCAAGTCTTCTGGAAAGTATTCCTTTTCAATCGCATCACAAAAGACAAAACAAATGGTCCAACCCCAGTATCCAGTGACTAAAGTAACCAAGGTCACCCATCCCAAACGAAATGGGGATGTTCTCAAGCGATTTCCTCCGGAAATTTGGGCCATCTTTATTGCTTATGCCTGCTATGGCGAGCAATACATGGAACGGCTCCTCAGCCTCCTCTTCGTATCCCCGTTTTGGTTCAATAAAATCCTGGATTGCCCTATTTTATGGGCTAAGATCTGGATCAACGACTCTGTGGAAGACCCAGCCACGACCCTCGGCCTCTTCCTCTCTCTTTCAAAGTCGAGTTCCCTCTCGTTGAGGGTATCGGTACCATGTAGAGCACTAGAGTCAATTTGCTCCATTCTTGAGCCGCATAAGCACAGGATCGAAGAGACTGTACTCCAACCCTGCGCGTCGGGGTACATGGTCGAGGACAGGCAGCTCTCCAACACTCTCGATTATCTCCTTCAACAACTCGGCCCTCTGACTTCACTCAAGGCCATCGATGTTGCAACCCAGAAGCCGATCCAACTCGGCAAGAATTTCGACCTTCCTCCCACTCTCGTCTCGACTGGAAATTGGGCCATTTCCCCCTCGATCTTACATCGTGCCCCTAAGCGTATTTTCCAGCAACGCCGGCTCGTGGTTCAAACAAACGAACTGATCGACGCTGGATGGGGTCTTTCCAGAATGCCTCATTTGGACGCCCTTTGGGTCCATCAAGACGAACGCGAGTATATCGAATCAACTTCGGTTCCAATTGGTCATGTCAACTTCAATATGACTCAATTAACGCGCCTAAGGTATCATGGTCAAATACACTGGGTTGCGGAACGACTGCTCTTCTCCGTCCGCCAGACACTGCAACACCTCGAGATCCAAATTGCCATCCAAGATCTTGAGTATGCAACGCGCTGCTTGGAAACGGCCAGTGCCCTCAAGTCGCTCGTCATCAATGTACTTGCCTTGGACTCGGTCTTCGGGTCCATGTCAAGACGAGCATTGCATCTGCCTCAAAGTGTGGCTAACTGGAAGACAAGACTAACCCAATCCTCCGAATCCATGGTTCACAGTGGCAACTTTGGGTGCCGGATGCTCGGCGTTGACGATGAGACTCTGAGAGGCAGCCTATGGACAGCATTTCATCACGCTTGTCCACGAATCACCTCGCTTCTGCAGATACTGCCACTTGAGTCTGCAGCCATTCAGGTTTTTGTCATGGACCAGCAATACCTTGACAGTCAACCAACTAATAGAGTTCTTCCACTAGTTCCTGAGGAGATGTGGGAAGCGCGTAAGCCTGTAGAGTTCAACCGGCACTCGCAGCCGTACTTATGTTGTCTTTGGCTGGTTTAGGGCATCCAAGCGACATAACAGAGGCAATGGTAGCGGAGGCTATCATTGTAGACGTGATGAATTCGATCCCAGCTGGCCTTCAGTAAGCTTATCTACTTATTTTCTATGTCCGCTAGTTCTTAATAACGTATGCATAAAGAAATTCACAAGACTATGCCATCTATGCGATGTCGAGCAACCCAGAAGGGATGCTTCGGTTCCACTGGGGGGAGCCGATACCAGTCTTGTGGCTGGCTCCGTTGTACCACTCACGGAAGGGCTGGGTAGGGATATATCCGGTCAGTATTTCTCTACTATATGCTCATTAGGGTACTAATGGTGTATAGGATGGCGCAAACGCGACTTCTGTGACGACGGAGAACTCAGTGGGTCTTTGGGTCCCTCTCTACGCCGAAGAGTGGGACGGGGATATAGAGCTTCCCGATCGACAGATTGATGAGTCAGAAAGGGCAGAATGTGGTGAGCTGGTGTTTCAAGGCTTCACGCTCCCTTGGCACACTGGCCATTATGAGGTTCGTCACATTTTTCTGCCCTTCTACTCACTTGAACTCAACACTACATTTAGCTGAGGCATCATGCCGATGGTAGCCAAAATATGGCCGCCGAAGTCCGAGGGGTTGAGATATATCGTGAGCGTGCTTATGGTCAAATTGTGTGGTATCTTATGATCCTTCAGTCGACCGGCCAGAACGAACAGATTATGATTCACTTCGGCAATGGCTGCTGAAGATAACATGTCTCGCCCTCGATTCTGACCCGGATCTCCTTCCCAAGTCGGCGCTATCGCCGACTAGGAGGGCGACCTCCTCTCGCAGTTCATCACAACTAACCATGACAAGCACCGAAAGATCCCCTCCGACTCCCAGAGATGATATGCCACTTCTCTCTGACGAGCCAATCTCTCTTGTGGCCTCTCCAGTGGACGGAAGCTTTTCAATGGGCGACCCAACCTCACACGACCCCAGCCAGGACCCCAGCCAGGATAATTTTACGTTCTGGAGAGAAAACGGGAAGCCAATAGAGCGCCAGGCAAAACGCATCGCGTACGCCATTGAGGAGGCATTGGAGGTCAAGCTCACGCCACAAGAAATCATGGGGCAGCCAAATGTTTGTGTGATTACACATCGAATCAGGGAGCTACTAGAGCTTCAACGACAACAGAAACCTATTTTAAAGGATCCAACTGACTTGAAATCCAGACCACCGACAAAACGAGCACCAAAACGAGCTTCTACGTGGCACGGTAATTTCCGTTGATCTCGATTGATGAGAACTTATGTATTTCTACGAAAATCTGTGATCCAAATGTTCGCTAATTAGTGGAAATGTAATTATATGCCAATAACGAATGAACCTACAAAAAGTAGGGGCGAAAATGTAATACAATAAGGGGTCAAACAAAATTCCTGTGGCATATCAATCATTGTGGCAGCTAGGGTATCCGCGAGGACCATCACACCGGCATCCGTCGAGCAGCACGAGTGCTATAATCTAGAAATATGCCTCAAAGTGGTATTATTCACCTGAGGTCCGCGTATCTACATCACTGAGTCACTAATGTATCATTCAAATCTTCAGTGTTCCGCGCATAATTGCAATATAGACATGTCGTCAAGGTCCTGCATGAAGTTTGGTTAGTTCGTTTGTTCTATGGATAACAAAACCTTACTTCGCGGCAGACGAGATACATTCCATCAATGTCGATATTATAGTATGGTGATGGGCCAGCGACCAGTTTCCGGAACGGTAACGACGATACCACGGAAAGGGGCACGCGACGGTCATATCCGTGGAGAAATTCGAAGATAGTTTCAGTATCTACAACGTCATGGTTACCGCCGTTAAGCTTGGATCGACGCAGATTTCTAGGGTTGAAGTCGAGGATGGCGAGTTGCTTTGGATTGAATTCGCCTTCCTCTTCATTATATCTGCTTTCCCAGACGGCTATTCTGGACCCAAAGACGCACAAGTCTCCAGCATCCTCTATTGTGGATGGTAGCCACCTTGTTGACGATGGACCCCAAGCATTCCATTTGAACTCTCTTTTGGAAGAGATCATGGCATTACTATCACAGATATCACGCAGGGACTTGACAGAGAGAACCATGGTTGCCGCACCGGTGATGCCATCGTTCCAGTTGATTTGTACTCCAAGTATGTTCAAATCAGGGTCTGGCATAAATTCTCTGGAGGATGAACTGAATGAATTCCGGGGAAACCGGTAGTTTTGATTGTTTATGATTGCTATCTGGTTGATTGGTCCAACAAAGGGTAAGAGGAAGAACCAAATGGTTTCTTCGGATCCCAAGGAAATGAGCTCGAATCCGGCCTGTTGACTGCTTTCTGTCATTTTGACCGCAAGCAAAACGCGGTCCTTCGAGATGAACGCAGCGTCGCTGGCATTGCGATAAGGCTATGCATCCATAAGAGAACGTCAAAAATCGGGGTTCCTTTACGTACCAGGAGGAGCTCGCTGGTTTTCCAGTTCAGGGCGAATACCCGACCATCTCTCTCGCTTGCAGCGGGTTTGAAGATCATCATTACCGTATCATCGTACATGCAAGTAAAAGAGGGTTCAGACACCGGTACGTCCGGCTCTCTGAAATCCAGATATGGGTTAGCGGCCAGAGGGTGCGGCGAGTTGGTCGACATTGTGCGGAAATGTAGGCGCTTGCAATATCTAGTAGGGTCATCATTATATGGCCAGGATAAACGAATGCAATTCATTGCTGACACGCACCCTGGGTCATAATCCTCAGTAAGAACCTGGATATCGTCGCCCGCCCAAAATGAAAGGTCGCTAATTTTCATGTCCGTTTCCCAAGTAAGTTTCCATCGGTTTTCATCAGTTGCACAACCTAGTTCATGGTACACAATACGATATACGCCGGTGTTACTTTCGCTCTCCATTAAGCGACCTGTTATGCCGTCGCTAATCTAGATCCATTGTCATTTTATGGTCAATAAGTCCCGAAAAAAGGCTCACGTCGTATCTATATGGGGTAAAGTCTGCTATCGTCGCCCGGAAGACGAGTTTGGGATTGAGGGTGTCCAAAGCACGGCGATGAGACAACACGCGTTCTCTCAGCGTGGATGCGGACTCATTCCCTTTCTCGTTAAGCACGTGCCCGTCCTCAGCAAGCTCTATACGAAGACGGAGCTCCGTCGACGAATCAACAATCTCTCGTAAGAGTGTACAAATCTTGCAAATTCTATCAATTTTTTGCGGATGATAGGCTAAATAAACGTTTAAATCATACCTGACGACATTGTACAATGTATATTGGATGTAGATGTATCAAGACGCACTCGATAAGTTCTATAGGCCAGGAAATTATCGTCATTTAGCGCGAATTTTTCGGCTGATAAACGTGTTCACGCTTTTCGACGTTTAATATATTATTATATAGTGCCGAGAGCTCTATAGTTTGGATTTGGGTTGTCGAGATGTCGGGTGGTATTCAAGTTCAAGGTACACCCTGCCACCACACCGGCACTTTCACCGCTTGGAGACAGATATAGCTAGATCCACAAGGTTTAGAGATACACCTAACAGAAGTGCTATTACGATTCTGACTCATATTCGACCCACAAGCTGACATTGGGCGGTACAAAGAAGCCATTTAGCATAATAATCAACTTAAGAATGACAAAATCGTGTCCAAATAGTGAGAAATACGATGCCCTTCCTTTCATCATTGCAAATTTAGAGCGGTAAGAAGGAGCAAACCTCGTAGCAGTCATCCTTTGGGATGTGAGCAATGGAACAAAGCCAGAGTAAACTATCAAATACCTTGCGGCCAACAAAACCATCTCCATCAAAGTACACATTTAAGTACTCTCCATGGTTCTTGATTACAGTTGCATGAAACTTCAATTGGGAATCTGGTGTCCAAGGCATTGGGTTGTTTGGTGACCAGCGCCCAATTTCTTTGATCAATGCAGCCACAAAGTCGTCAGCGGCTTGTGATTTGTCGGGAGTACGTGAGATGCCCCTAGGATTGAAGTCGAGAAGGACGAGTTGTACTATAACTTCTTCATCCGATTCATCGGTGGTCTTAAAATCGCTCCTCAGAGTGGAGGAAGCGATAGGGGAGGCAACCAAAATGCGAGAGCCAAAGACGGCACGACGAGATGGTTTTATCATCCCGGTTGGTAGCCATTTAGCCATGGAGGAGCCCCATTGGTTCCATCCGGTAGTTGGACCAGCCAGCTCGGGACTCCCGTTCGCCTCATTAAGAGGTTCTGGAGGTTGATTTGCGCACATATCGATCAAGTGTTGGGTAGATATGACCATCAGTTGACCGTCTCTATCTTCAACAGCGTCAATGTATTGGTATTCCAATACCGCAATGTCTAGCACTGGGTCAGGAGTGAGTAAAGGGAGATGAATCTTGTTGGATGATGCAGTGTGGCTGTTGTTTCCATCGAGAGGGGTATTATAGAACGGGTGAGTGACAAAGTGGGCGCCATAAAAGTCTTCGTGCATCGGGAGTTCCAGTCTATGCGCCTTCTTATTTGCACTCAAGGGCGTCACGTCTAGCGCCAAGGCATTTTCCACGTCGATGAGGAGAAGCACATAATCCTGTGAAATAAAGGTGGCATCCAACGCTGATCTGTATGGCTTGTATATTGCGAAAATAATAGCGATGTTGGCGGATAATTTAGTGGGTTCGAGAATAGATTACGTACTATTATCATCTCCCCCGTCACCCAATCCCACACGATAACTCCGCCTGGACTACCCATCCTTTGCCAACCCGACTCGGATAGCGCAATGCCTAGGCGATTACCGTACAAAATTAGTGCGCAGTTGCTCCACGCTTCACAGTCATGATGATGGATATCCAGGTATGGCCATTTCGCCCGAGGGTGGATCAAATTCTTTGAGAAAGTTCGGAAATGAAGCCTTCTCGTCTCCCTGATAGGTTTCAAAAGAGTAAAAATCCGAGTCAGACACGCCAAGACGAAGGCATAAAAAGGGGCCCGACTGAGAAGAAAGACGTACCCTTGATCGCGCTCTTCCAGTAGTATTTGAAGATCCTCAGCAGTCCAGAAGATAAAGTCGACAATGGGAACATCCAAATCATGCGCATGTGGCTCGCTAGTCGCATCTTGATACGTAGGACGTAAAAAGTCATACCGTAGCCGAAGGAATTCATCTCCAACCCGCTTGTCTGCTCTTCCCCATATCCCATCACAGATCTTTGACAGGATTCAGTGAAATATGCCAATCGGGAACTTGCTTTCCGTACCTCAAAGGGGTACCTTCCGGTTTGTGGACAATCAAGCACTCGATCCAGTCGAAGCTCAGGTGAGTTAAAGGCTGTTCTCCGAGCCTTTACGCGATCAATCATGGTGCTGGCCGCAACAGTCTGTTCTTCTCCGTTATTTAGCATCATCCCATCTACTGCGAGTTCAAGATGTAGTTGGATCCTCGCAGATGAGTTGATAAGATTCAGCGCGTATCTCGATAACTATGGAGTAGTCAGTATCTTGCGACCCATACAACCGAAACACCTTCCTGCTTGCATTTTACGATCTCTAATGGAGGTAATTTACACAAAACTTGCTCAACAAGTTCTAGAGGTAGCTTTTGGAACAACATGGATCGTGGGGAGGTTCAAGGTTGCATCGCACTGGGCGCGCCGGCATAGCCAAGAACCGCCGCTAGCATTGAGCATCGAATTATTTCACACACTTAATAGCGCCGATCTGGGCTCCTGCAATATACTTCAAATGAGAGCTCGATTTCATTACAAATCATGATCTGGATGCTTGTATAGACATTGTAAATATCAAAATCCACAATCTATAGTTTGGATTACGGATAAACGCACGGATTTAAGTTGTATTCTTTTTGTTGGATTGATCATAGGAAAATGAGACTCTGTTTGTAGAAATTCTTCTCAGGTCGGAGTTTGAAACTAAGTCCAGCCACTACCATTTCTCTCAACACGACCATTCCGCCGTGTCAAGCGAGGCTCAGTACTTAGTATAGAGCCTCTTCATCTAGGTTTTTCCGTAAAACTGCCTAGAGGCTCCCCAATATAACTACAACTCCCATTATGAGCTCCTCACCTGCGCCCACACGCAAAACTGTGCATTCAGCCGAGTTACCAGTAGCAGATATAGCACTGAAAGAAGGCATAACGCAAGGAACAGGGCGCATTGTGAATACGATTGGTGGTCGGATTCGGCAACGCGTCGGTTCTTTCTCTTGCCCAGCCACGGTACCGATTCTTTGGCTGGGTGGCCGTACCCCTCAAGACTCAAATTCAGGATCAAATCATGACGAATCAGTTGCATTGACCGGAGAAACGGCCCTTTCCCTCAGCTCCACGAGGCCACAATCTACCCAGCAGAAGCCGCCTTGGGACGTCGCAAACTGTCCTCAGAACAGGCAGTTTTGGACTGAATTCCTCGGGCATTGCTCTAATTCAAGCCTATCTTCTCCGTATCTATCGGCGACTTCCCCAAATATTACAGCCCACATCTCTCTCTGCAATTTCACGACTCTACAAAAGTTGCGAGCAATACTCATAGGATCAACACGAAAATGTGTCAGAATCGGAGAGCCGTACATTTCTCCCATCTGGCCTATCGAAGAGCCGACCTATCAAACGACTACGAACCCAACGAGCCCGAAGGTGCACGCCGATGGAGCCATATTCTCGGTTGCAACTCAAAAGCTGTACGAAGATTTCAACCAGATCTCAGAATTGATCGACAACTTCATATTCCCACTCAGGCTCATTGTGCCTTTCAATACCGCCATAGCCGCCATAAACAAGTCGCCATTCTCGAGGTATTTGCTGGTACACTGGAGACGAATCATCGCTCCTTTCAACTTTGAGAGCTATCGGCCCAAAATTGGGTATGAGACCTCCTCTCAGTGTCCGGAAATCGCGTTTCTAGAGTGGTATTTTGCATCCTCCCAAGCTTCAGTTACCACCCTGCTCAACAGCATACGGAATGCAAAAGGACAAGAGTACAATAAATTGGTGCAAGATTCATTCGGTGTCACAAAGGCTATGTGTGTACCATCTATGCGGAAAACTCTCTCAAAGGAGCTAGACGATCTGGCTCGCCTCCGCAGAGACATAAACGCGGCCGTTGACAACCTGTTCTGGCAGCGCGTTGATATGATAGGGGCTCCTTCAGGAGCAAGGCAAACCTCTGCCCACGAATATGAGCACTTGGGGTGGGACGACGCAGGTTTGTTCAAGAGGCGTGAGAGAAGCGGACGCAAAAGAGATAGCTTTAGTTTACGAAGAGAGCTTGGTATCAGAGCATATGCTGAAGAGCTCGAATTCCTCGATTGAAGCTCTCCTGTTGGGCGATGTTATCTGTGTCGGGTCCCAGTATCGCTGGAATCAGAGCTCTGCTTCAATTAATAGTTGTTCGCGGTTCATAAAAAGGATATAGTCATTCATGCAACCGGTATTCACAAGAAACCTGTCTTAGGACAACCATTGGAATCTGTCTGCCGCATAGGACTTGATAAGTAATGTTTCCCGTTGAGAATAACCAGTCTCCTTACCTGAGGATAGTGCTAAAGCCTCGTCGTGACCCAAAACCCAACTTAGAGTGACCGAAAACGTTCCACCACTGATGCATGCAGTCGCAGTATGATAATGCATAGAACTCATCAGCGCCAGCCGGATATCACTGTTGTAATGAATAATGGTCAAAGTTTGTAGGGGCGACAAAGACGAATCGAGTTTGCTCGCAGCGTTGGATCGAGGGAGGCAACGCGTTGCGACGAGTTCATCAAAGTATTGAAAATCAGACACATCTTTGTCTGAAGAAAAGTAATGTAGTGTGAGTGTTCGTAGTATTGGGAATGGCAGAGTGACAGAATGGCCATTCTCTTCCCAACGAGAAATTGAAAGGAGATGTGGTTCGGTGACTCGTAGGGTGAGATGCAGAATATTGGGTGCTGCCTCCGCAATGAAAGGAATGAAAATGTTCTCCACATTAACTTCAACCGTGACGAGTAGTTGACATGGCTGCAAAAATCCAGTATAATCGCAGTCCGGCTCGCCTTCATCTGCGTACAAGCGAAATGCCGTGAGGTTTGGGGCTCGTAGTAGGCTGATCTCCGGAAAACTCCAAGCTCCTTCAATTGAAAGGCTCTTTAAATTTGGGAGGTTATACTCCGTAAGTGAAGGGGTGACATCCTCTGCATCGTAGGAGTAGCCTACACGCAAATGTTCCAGGTTTGGGGTTGACCGAAGTAAGTCCGGGATTGCACAACGTGTACAGTGTTTCAAGGCCAGGTTCTTGATACTTGGAAATGAGGTTGAATTGTCAAATGCGAAGTCATAACCTTCATTGATTTTGAGGGTATTGAAAGGCGGGAATCGCGTGAAAAAGGCTGACCACCATTCGGATTCTGGATCTTCATCGGTGCAATCAACGACAAGTTGATCCAACTCTCCGACCGGAAATTGGCTGATCAGTGATAAAGACACCTTCGTCCCAAGAGTCTCAGATGCCCGGATCTTCAGCTGTTGAATAACCGGAAGGCGACGCAGGTCACACACCTGCAGTGCTGATCCAATGATTCTTCGCGTAGCTTCTATTGACTTTGATTTCTCGTTGCCTTCTTGCCAGCCAATCGACATTGAGAGAAAAATGAAAACGGGAGATCGCTTCACCCGTTTTACAAAACGCTCCCATATTACTTCAGTAATTGGGATTTCTGCGGTTAAGTCGATGAATATAGATGTCCATAGCGCGGGGCAATGCAGGGCGACATCTCGCCAACTGCGGCATACGAGCATTATGCGATTGGCGTTCCTTGCACATTCACGATAGTATTTCAAAGTTGCATCAACTGTGGGGGCCGTCATAGAGAATATATGGCTCAGCGTTTCCACTGGAAGTCTACGTAGTGGATTCATCAGACCACGGATGTCGTCCATTTCGCCTTCCAATGTTCTTTTCTGTGATTCGAGAACCTCTGCTAGCTGCTTCGTGGTGTGAACTTCGGAAAGTAGTGAATCGAGTACAAGCTGTTGAGCTTGATACCGAGCCATGGCCTCTTTGTGAGCCGATTGTGCCTCCAAGATCTTGGCATCTATGCTTTCCACGAGTTCTGATTTGATTTTTGCTATAGAGCGGAGAGTTTGGAGTTCTCGCTCATTGGGTACGCGATTCCGCGTGGCGTTTGGGTTGGGGAGGCTGGTGCTGTATCGAATTGAATATAAGAAATCGTAAAACATGCGGAAACCTACCTCGTATTGGCGAGCTTATTAATTGGTACGAGGGCGGTAGACATGGTAAGGAGGCAAGCTACAGCGGCGTCGATTTTGGATGGCCGCAGGCGCCGGGTATCTGAGTTGGACAGATACATAGCTACGAAAATGCTTCTAACGGTCGATAATGGGCTTAGTTTCTTTTCTGGCCCATATGACACATCTCCTCATGGCGCTCTTTGAACCTATTGGCCGCGAGTGCACTGAAGTCTGGATGGCGCAGAGCACGCAGGCACATTGCTATTGACACGTATTCATTTGCAGATTATGTACAAACCGTTATATGAAATCCGATACTCGTCAAGCATGGCTGGGAGTCAATGCCAGGAACAAAACAATCACAACGGCCCATGGAATAGACTCTCTGCCAAAATTTTGTCAGATCGAAGTAGGAGTAAAGCCGTCACGGTCATTCTTACCTGGTATTAACCCAAGCACTTCGTCATGCCCCAAGACCCAGCTTAAAGTAATCGAGGTGTCGAAAGGTGTCTTTTCTATCACCTTGGCCGTGGCATTTTCTACGTGAGTAGTATAATCCGTCCAGTTTGAAGGAACATCACGATTCGAAACGGTGACCTTAAGAGCCGCTAATGGAGAGAGTACTTCGGGGAGTCGACTTGCGTCGTTGGATCGGGGAAGGCAGCGCGTGACAACCAAATTATCAAAGAACTGATTTGGATGCACCTCTACCGTCATAATTGGCGCTGTGTCTAGACTTTCTCCACTTTTGTCGTCGTCTTCATCACCATCAGAGTCGATGGGATAGGTACAGGCTACGCGTAAACGGTAAATAAGAGTAAGAGTCTTCAAATGTGGGAAGGGTTCCGCATCTGGGTTGTCCCAGTGAATGGGAGGTAAATAAGACTCCTCTAGTACAATGGTGAGATGCTGTATCGTGTCAGTAGCCCTCGATAGTGGCGTGATTGAGTCCTGTGTTATTATCCCAAGTTCCACAAGCCGGAGTGATTTACACGCAGTCAGGAAGGCGTAGCGTTCGTCCTCCAATACGTCTTCGTCGGTCGTGAGTCGATAGGAGGTGATATTTGGGGTTGTAAACTGAATACCCCACGGGAAGCTAAACATCTGGTCCATCGAAAGAGTTTGGAGCCTCGGTAAAGAATATTCTATACCTGGTGCTACTTGATGAAAGAACTGGTCAAACATGGGTCCAATGTGCATGTATTCCAAGTTTGGAACGGCGAGGAGTAAATCCGGAAACGTGCATGCTTTATGATCTTCCAAAATGAGCCTCTTGATCTCTAAAAGTGGAGTGTTCCCGTCCAACGCAAAGTCGGATACGCTTCGGACTATGAGCTCACCGAAAGGAGGAAACTTGTTGAGGAATGCGTTCCATGACCATGATGGGAGGTATACGTCGGAATCCCGAGCCCCATTTAGGTCAAGGCGTTCCAATGTTCCAGTAGGGAAATGAGGAATCCAGGTTAAGAGCTGTGCGAGGTTGAGATTGCCAGCTTCGATGCGTAGTAGAGATATGACGGGGATCTCTCGCAAGTCGCATGCCTTTAGCGCCTGCTTTATTAACCGCCTATATTCGACCAATTGAGCGCGTATTTCCGACTGGTAACCCGGTGCGCGTAGTGAACCGATCTTCAGTCCTGATATAGAGAAGCATATGGATGCTGGAGTTTGCTTCACTCTCTTCACAGAACGTTTCCAGAATTTTACGACTTCCGGAGTAGAAGAGTTTAAGCGCAAGGGTATTGCTGCCCAAAGTATAGAACATTGAATGGCCACCTCTTTCCAATATCGGCACACCCGCATGAGGTTGTAAGCACAACGCCGGTATCTTTGATGCTCCCAAAAAATCGTAAACGAATCCCGTTTGATTGGTTGAACGGTCATTGCGAAAATGTGACTAAGTACCTCCACTGGAAACGAGGGTGGCTTAGACATGATCATTGGGTAATTTATTTGGGCGACGCTGAACGAGCCTTGACTGTTGAAGGTGGTTGCTCTGAGAAGATTAAAGAATAAGCCAGTGATATGTCAACGGAATAGAAGCTTACGTTTGCGTTGGCACATTCTCCTTAAACGCGGGCCGCTTCTTCGACATGGTAGGGACCAAGTTGCAAGCGGAGTTTCAAACGGCGGCCTCACCATGCCACACTCTCTAAACAACATAGGCTCAGAGCAGTCTTTACGCACTATGGAATACTTGATATTTTCACTCAGGCTTATTATAAGTTTCAATACCACCATAGCCGTGATTAACTCCTCACCATTCTCGACGTACTGCTATTACACGCGGGATTTGTCATCAACCCTATCCAATCTGAGAGATATCACCCCGAAATCTTGTCCAAACCCTCTTTTGCGTGTCCATACCTCGCCTTCCTAGAGTAGTATCTAAGCGTATTACTCGTCTGCTCAGCAGCCTGCTGAATGCAAAGGGATGAGTATAGAATAAATTAGTCGAAGACTCACGCGGGGTCACAAAAGCCATGTATGCGCCATGTACCATCTATGCAGAAGATACTTTCAAAGGAATTTGACGATGTGGCTCGCCTCCACAGAAACATGAAAGCGGTCATTGACAGCATATCACGGCAGTGCAATGAAGTTCTTCAAGGGAAATGAAATTTATTATTTACAAACCAAACAAATATGAGCACTTGGGGCAGGATGAAGCGAGCATCTCAAAGAGGCGAGAAAGAGGCAGACACAATAGAGGTAACTTCAGTCTGCGAAGAGAACATGCTATGAGAGCATATGTAATGATCTCAATACTCTTGGTTAACTAAGGCCTTCTCATATTAGGTGATATTACCCCGTGTGGATGTTTAACAGTTAGGGTACAAAGCTTCACTTTAGGTGATCATGGGAAGTGGTTTTGAGCGAGGTGATGCTATTTCATATAACTGGTATTCAAAAATATAACCAATCAACTCTGTCTGATGCATATGAGTCAATAAGCAATGTTTCGCCTCGAGCACTTTCCTTACCTGGATCTTGTGCTAATGCCTGGTCGCGATCCAAAGTCCAACTTAGAATGGCCGAAAATATTCCAAGGCTTTCGCGAATAATACGTACAGTCGCAGTATGATAGTGTACTGAGTTAATGGATGTCGGCTGGAAGTCACTAATGGCCAGAATTTGGAGGGGTGACAAAGATGAATCGAGTTTGCTAGCCACGTTGGATCGAGGGAGGCAACGCTTCTCGACGAGTTCATCAAAGTATTGCCAGTTGATCATGCCGCTGTCCAAGTCCTCATAACATAGTGTGAGTGTTCGTAATGCTGGGAACGGCAGGGTAACGGAATGGCCGCCTTCTTCCCAGTGAGTAATTGAAAGAAGGTGTGATTCCTTGACTCGTAAAGTGAGATGGAGGATATTAGGCACGACCTGTGCAAGGAGGGGAATGCAATTCTGCCCAACCTTAACTTCCACCGTAGCGAGCAGTTTACATGATCGCAAAAATTCGGTGCAGTCATTGTCCAGGTTACCATCACCTTCTGTATAAAAGCGAAATACCGTGAGGTTGGGAGCCTGTAGCCGTCTGATCCAGGGAAAACTGTCGACCTCAGCGATTGAGAGGCTCTTCAGGTTCGGAAATCTGTATTCCTCAAGCGGATGAGTGATATCGTCTGGCATAATGGTGGTGCCTACACAGAGATGTTCCAAATTTGGGACTACCCGAAGCAGGTTTTGGATAGCTAGAACCCTACAGAGCCGCAAACTCAAGCTCTTGATACTTGGAATTGAAATTGAGCTATCTATTTCGCCGTCGTTCGCATGAATTACTTTGAGGGCATTGAAAGGTGGGAATCGCGTGAAAAATGTGGACCACGACCACCCTTCGGGTGCTGAATTGTTTCCAGAACAATATATAGTAATTTGATCGAGCCTTCCAACAGCGAAATGACTGATCAGTGATAAAGACGTTTCCGTCCCAAGAGTGGTCGAAGTTCGGATCTCCAGCTCTGAAATAATTGAAAATCGCCGCAGGTCACACACTCTAAGTGCCGACCCAATCATTCTTTGTGTAACTTCTATGGGTTTTGGTTTCCTGAAGCGTGGGTACCCTGGAATATCTTGCCCCGGAAACGACATTAAGAGGCAGACGGAAACGGGCAATAGCTTCACTCGCTCTGCAAAGCGTTCCAATATCGCCTCTATGACTGGTGGTTTTTGGTTCAAGTCGATCAAAATCGATGTCCATAGCATGGGGCATTGCAATGCAACGTCTCGCCACTCGCGACATACAAGCATTATTCGATTAGCGTTTTTTCCATATTCATATTGGTACACTGGACTCGCTTCGACCAGGTAAACCGTCATGGAGAAGATTTGACTCAACGTTTCCACTGGAAGTCTAGGGAGTGGATTCATAAGACCACGGATATTGTCCATTTGGCCTCCCGATGGTTTTCTTGTGATTAAAGGCCTCCAATAGCTGGTTCGTGGTGGGCACAGGGCGGTTAGACGTGGTAAGGAGGCAAGCTACGCCGGCATCGATTTCGGGTGGTGCACGTGGTCGTGGAGATGTTTTAGTGACTCGGATAGATACACAACTATAACATGCTTTAAGAGGTCGGTGAGGTGCTTATTTGTCTTTTATGACCCGTATGACACCTCTCCTTAGAGAACTCTTGAGTCTACTAGCTGCGAACTGAAATCTGGATGGTGCGGAGAATGTGCGTACATTCCTATTGACACGTATTCATTTACAGATTATGTACAAAACTTTATATGACAGTAAATCAAACCGGCTACTCATCAAGCGTCACGTTGGGAATGTTTGGGAGTCAACCCCAGATATGAAACAAATCACAATGGTTCGTGGAATGGACTCTCTGCCGAAGAGTAATCAGAGCTACGTCGGAAAAAGAACCATTCCTTATCATTCGTACCTGGTATTATCCCGAGTAATCCAGCTTCTTCATGAATCCAGCTCAAAGTAATCGAGGTGTCGGAGAATGTATTTTCTGTGACTTTGGCTGTGGCACTGTGCAAATGAATGGATTTCATCCAATCCGAGGGTATGTCGGGACTCGAAACCGTTATCTTCAGGGCCTCCAACGCGAGGAGCGTTTCAGGGAGCAGACTTGCTTCATGAGATCGGGGAAGACAACGAGTCATGACCAAATAGTCAAGGAACTGGTTTGGAAGGACCTTGGCATTCCCGGTCGACGCCGTGTCTGGATTTGTTTCATCCATATCGATATCTTCCTCTTCATCGGAGTCGATATACTTATAATAGTCTTGAGGTGGACTTGAACGGGAGATTAGAGTGAGAGTTTTGAGTTGTGGGAAGGGAATGGCATCTGGGTTATTCCAATGAATGGAAGGTAACTTGGACTCATCCAGAATGAGTGTAAGGTGCTGTATCGTGCTAGTAGCCCTCGCTAGGGGCATGATTGAGTCGTCCATCATCCCAAGTTCTACGAAATGAAGCGATTTACACGCAGTTAGGAAGGCGCAGAATTCGTCATCCAGGCAGCCTTCGTCAGTCGTAAACCTATAGGATGTAAGATTCGGCGCTGTGAATCGAACACCCCATGGGAAGCTGAACAGCTGGTCCATCGAAAGCGTTTGGAGCTTCGATAAAGAGTAGTCTACACCTGGTGTCATATCGTGATCGTCTTGGTCGTACACGGGTCCGATATGCAGGTATTCCAAATTTGGAACGGCGAGGAGTAAGTCTGGAAATGCGCATGTCGTATGCTCTTGCAGAATGAGTCTCTTGATCCCCAAAAGTGGGGAGCCCCCATCCAACGCAAATGCGGACACCTTGCGGACTATGAGTTCGCTAAAAGGGGGGAAACTTTCGAGGAATGCGGTCCATGGCCACAATTCAGCGGTTGCGCTAGGTGTTGTATCCCCGTTCAGATCCAGGCACTCCAGTGTTCCTGTAGGGAAATATGGAATATAGGATAAAATCCGCCTCAGATTGAAGTCGTGGGCCTCAATGCGCAGAACAGATATCGCCGGGATCTGTCTCAAGTCGCATGCCGCCAATGCGTACCGAATCTGCTGTACACGCATCTTCTGCGTAGCACGTACGTCGGACGCCTGCATTGATGCGCCCAAGGGCCCAACGTTCAGCCTAGACATCGAGAAGCATATAGATGCCGGAGCGTGCTTCACTCTCTCGACAGCGCGCTTCCAGAATGCGACGACCTGAGGTGTAGGAGAGTTCAAGCGGACGGGTATTGCGACCCAAAGTATAGGACATTGTATGGCTACCTCTTGCCAATATCGGCATACCAGCATGAGGCGACAGGCCCAGGACAAATATCCCTGGTACCCCCAGAGCGGCATAGCCGAAGGGTAGCGCTCGATTGGTTGGACGGTCATTGCAAAGATGTTACTGAGGACTTCCACTGGGAGCGAGGGTGGCTTGAACGTCCCAGTTATTGAATCGACGCCGGGGCCCTCAATGTTCGCAGATGTTGCTCTGAGAAGAGGTAAGAATAAGCTGATGATATTCTATTCAAGTCAAAGCGTACGTCTGTGCAGCAACATTTCCATCGAGTATGGGTTCCATCGACATTGGGGGGGAGGACCACGTTGTGAGCGGAGTTTCAAACGGCAGCTCCACCATGCCCCACATTTTGCAAATACAAAATCAGAGCAGTCTTCATGAGCTTATCACCTCGTAAATTCAGATATACACCGGTTTGTATTCCTCGAGTCTAGCAGAAAGGGCCGATCAACAAGTCTGGCAGGTTCTACTCATGCCAGCCAGATAATACTAGACATGTGACCAGAATACTTTGTTATGACAACGCTTCTAAAGGATGATTGGTTGCATAAAATACCATATCAAGGCTTGGGAGGCAAGGTTAATACCTACTGACACCATCACTATTTCGCTTCCTACTTTGCGGGGTACGATTATTTTATCCCCACTCTATCAGCTTGACATCTCTCTGACCAGCCGACGGCACCTCTGAATTGCCTGTCACGGCAGGCGCTTATTCTACACGTTTGGACCCGGCCACTCCGATGCCGCTTCTCGATCTCCCAGCCGAGCTGATTGAGGAGATCCTAACACACTTGCATCCGTTGAATATAGTACTATGTCGCGAGGAAAGTGACGTACTATGACGCCGTCTCGCGCTCCTTCCAACGTGATCCTAATATACCAGTGCAGATATGCAAAGAAGTCCTGGAGCTCATTGATGCATCGATAGAGATTCAACTCCGAATCGAATTGGCAATCGGTGGCTGCTTGCTAGGTGAACGAAGGAACATGCCCGCAAGTGAGCTCATCAGACGGGTGAGGGCAAGAGAGCAAGCATACGAGACGTTTGAGCCTCAATGGAGTTGGGAGGTAGAACGGATCTCGTTAAAAGGTGTCCAACAGTTTGAGGTCAGCTTCGGTTCGGCTCTGTTATTGCTTGCATTCATTCTGAAGTGAAGCACCAACCAGGTCGCGGATGGAATCTGGGGCTTTAGTGATCACGACGGAGAGGAGCCTACGTTCCGAAGGCTTCGGATGGAGGAGCTAGTCTCTCCCGAGTACGAGGGCGGCAGATGGGAACTCACCAGGGATGATCTTGGGCTAAATGCTACCGACTTCGCCTACTGGCTCGGTATGGATGCGCTAATTCTCATGGAATCACGTGAAAATGGGTACGAGGTACTCTTGATGTTTTGCCTCATTGTCTGACCTAAGTCATCCACAGGGATGTGCGCCGAATGCACTTCAGAAAGCTCGAGTCTAATGAACCACATCCTTTAGCTACCTTGCCGTACATGGATTTTAGTCGAGAAAATTGTGAGGTATGGGAGCGTTGCAACACGATTAGCTATGAAGAACGAATTGCGATGGTCTTTGGCGAGTTCGAGGACGATGTTCGTAAGAGGGCGGTCATTGTTATTGATTGGATACTTGGTCGTGTTCTATTGGTGAGTGCTCAACGAGCTACTCATTGTCGACAATCTGATCGGTATTAGCCATACATCTTGGCGTCTGATGTAGCCTTTCTGACGAAAGATCTCATTATCCTAGCTCAGAATACTCCTTACTATGATGGGTTCATGACGTTCGAGATTTGGTCTTTGGAGCAGGGCGTTTGCTTGGGGCGCTGCAAGCTTCCACTTCCAGCCAACGATTACCGCCCTGGCTTCATTTCACATCCGGCGTCAGTTCATAGCGGATACAGCCCAACCAAGCACGCCCGACTGTTTGTGCCGGATCCCAATGTGGAAATACTCGCCATTATCTTCCGGTCAACCCCTTCAGAGCAAATAACACGCGACGAGACCATCACTGTGGCGCTTTCTATTCCACTTTTTATCCGGAAATTCATGGAACTTACGAAATCCGAAGAGAAACCTGATGCCAACGACATCCCCATTCTCGAATGGGATGACTGGGGCCCGTCAGTCACCCGCTGGCTACCGGATGGAATACATGGAAATGTTGGTATACGCACAGCTTTTGGGTCTCGCATGCTCGCCGTCCTCATCATACCTGCCGAGCAAAATCCCAACGGATTTGCGTGGACAAGCATAGTCCTCTTTGACTTTAATCCACGGCCAATTTCCCGAGGGGCTGTGGCCGATGAAACGAGCAATTATGATCTGGAAGTGACTGACTACGCGACTGAGTGGGTATCGGGAGACATTAAGGTCTTATCTTCATTACCGTATCGAGCATGGTTCAGTAATCGTCGTTGCCGTTTCTCCAGTTTCTTTCTGGACGGAAATACCATCATTGGCAGTCGAGTAAGTCTTCCCCCTTTAAATCAGAGGACATAGCTGACCTATTATAGCATGACAAGTACATCTGCTTCTCATTTTTGCCTCGGACAAACCCAGACGAGGAGGAATTTGCCGTTCCGGAGCGGGAGTTATGATAGCCCCAAATGTTCCTTATGCATACCAACTATTGGCCTTTGAATTGACATGACAATCTCTACGCATTACTGGCGCATAATAAGTATTTCCATAAGATAGTCCTATTTCATTGGTTGGACTTCACATTAGATTACATTGACGAAACTACGGCCGGCAAAGATCGCCACTGTCACAATTTTTAACCGCCGATTCGGGAAGAAACGAAAAGAAGTGACATCCTCCTTTCTGTTGATGTATGGGTCAGTTAACGGAAGAGATTCCAGGACAATACACACCTGTCTTCCGACAATCGTGTTTCCATCCAGAAACAAATTCAAATAATCACACGGACGGCTACTGATCCAGGCTCGAAAGGGAAGCTTGGACTTGACTTTCATTCCTTCCCACGACCATTCTGTTTCTTCGTCAAAAACTTCGAAAATATAGTCGTCGTCTGCCTCGCCACGACTTTGAGCACCAAGGCGAATTGGCCAAGGAGTGAAATCCAGGAGTGCGTTACGAAGAACCGCTTCATCCGCATCTGTACCTTCCCAGTAGATTGCTAGCAGCTTGGAACCTGATGCATTACGAGAGCCATATTCGCCATGGAAATCGAGAGGAAGCCAACGGGTGACATCGGGTCCCCAATCTTCCCATCGGAAATAAGGGATATCGGAGTTCTGCTCGGTATGCTTTTGAATGAGCGAGTAGCATGCACTTAGGAAAAGCGGGATAGAGATTACGACGGTGAAAAAGTCGGGAGAAGCTGTCAAGGCTGTGTAAAAGATGATGGCCAAAATTTCGACTTGTGGATCAGGAGCATATAATCCACCAAAACGAGGGAAATGATTGGCTCCTTTGCTGGGTGGAGGATGTTTTTGGAATCGTAGTGCGAATTGAATGGCTGATACTGGTAACTGACAGTAACATAGTGTTTTATTCGTCTTGAGAGATAGTAACTCAAGAACAACGAACTCCTGGTTTTCGCCTGGGTTTCGAGCAAGGACCAAAATATCATCGTGGATAACCGCCATGTCTATGACTATCGTATATGGCTACAATGAACCGGTGAGAGGTATCTCGGTGAGTATTTTAGACTGACCAGAAGCGTTTTTCCCGTACGCCAATTGAGGACGGTCGCGGCGCCTCGCTTCGACCTCTCCGGGCCTTGCTGATCGGAAAATTCGACAACTAGGATCTCCTTGTGGCACACAAGTTCGCAGCTATCCCATATTTTACACTCGTGTCGAAAGAAGTCGCTATATGGTCGTGCTGCACCGGGGTGTACCGAGTCGGTGGATAGTTGCCGGAAGTGTAGCCTCCATATGGCCCTTTAAGGGAGAAATCAGAATTAAATTGTACATAAGTGGCAATAGACATGCCCTTCCTCACATGGCTCTAACAAGAATAAGGCGTCGGAGTCCACGCAAAAGGAAAAGTCTTGAGCCACAATATCGAAAAGGTCCTTGGTCATTTCCCAGCCGCCAGCTTCGGAAGAAACGAGTTCCTTGAACTTTAGTTGCTGGAAGCTGCTATCTGGTGCTGGACATATGCTGTAACCGAAAATGCCATTCGAGATCTATCTACGTTGTCAGCGGGATCTAATAGAAACAAGCAAACCTTGACCTCATACGTCATATTATCGGTATCCGGGTATTCCATCTTCCAAAACCCCGTCGAGCAAAAATCTTCGATTGCTTGGCGCCTTTCGAGGACATTCAGAAGAACCTCCTTTGCGGGCCTGCTTCCTCGTTTACCGAGAAGACATCCATCACTAGCGAGTTCTATTCGCAGCTGGAGCTCAATAGAACCGTCGATAAGATCTTGAAGCCGGCGGCAGACCTATACTAAAATGTAAGAATTCGATATACAGATGATTGAAGGACGTTCTTGACGTATTAGTACTACATGTATGGGATAAACTTCTATTAGTATTGCCTCGATGAGCTCGTTGGGTAGGTCGAGAACCTGGGTCGGGGTGGCTGGGTCTAACATGCGTCCCCACGCTTGGTAGATCGAGTAAGGGCTCAGTGACGTCAAAAGAAGGAGTCTTTTCTTCTTGTAGGTCAAAGAAGACGTCTCGATTCATATGACCATGAATTTACAGTTTTACACAGAGACATATAGGTCTTGGTAATCTATGGAGAACGAAAATAAGAATATATTTCTATAGTAATGCGAAAGAGGTAAGGAGGGGTGTACAGCATCCGTTGATAACGAAGGAATGTGACAAATACAAGTAGGCGTGAGGACGTGAGGCGTGAAGTCATGAGGGCAAAAGAAAGTGTAATGGCGTGTAGATCAAGGCGAAGGGGGTCAAAACTGCGAGGTTCCAAAGTCGAGTGTTAGTCGACAAGTATGATGTTCCCCCTCATTCTGTAGCTATATCCATTCTCAGTAGTAATGTGTCTAATTCCCGGAGTTGAAGGGCGCACTGGGTGACGAGAGTGGAGCAATGTCAACATCGTCGACCAAGTACTGCTTGAAGTACGCGTCATCACCTTCGGTATCATTGGCCGGCTGAGTTAAATTGGTAGTAGAAGATGTCGGAACCTCGACTGGGATGATTCCGTTTGGACTGGTAGCGCATCAGAGGCTGGCTGGTATGGGAAGCAGGGTTCACTCACGCAAAAATCGGTGGAGGGTGTGGAACATGCACCGTAACATTACTAAGGGTGGTATTGATGGCACCCCCGCTGATGAAACGACTGGAGTTTGGTCCATATCGGCCCTCTACATCTGGAAGCTGGAATCGTGTATCCTCGTGCCCGATATCGGTGGCCATGTTCGCGCCAAAAACTTGTGCATAGCAAATTTCTCTGGCGCGAGCCGCGGGGTCCTCCATGAATTCGGCAACGAACAACCTCCACGAGAGATAGTCACGAAATTGACCGGGAATCCGAGTAATGGATCCACCCTCGAGGCCAATGGCTTTGGCGCGTCTCTCCGCAAACCAGTCGAAGACAATATTCGAATGGCTGGATGGTCAAAGGCAACCAGCGTCAGCAGGCACAAGCCCTTCGCGATGGCAAGACTCACACTCTATGGGCATCAGCAAGCTCTTCGATAACCGAATCTATTGGCCATGGATCGGTAGTGTAGAATCGTTCAAGATTTCTTGCCAACGCTGGAATGACTTGGGGCCGGGCCTTGTGCGCACGATATGAAGCGTAGGGGCTGGAGGAAGTAGAGGCCTTCGAAGGGCTAGAAGAATTCCTGAATCTGGACATTTCTTCGTCGAGAATAAGAGGGGGAAGGGAGGGAAAAAGAATTAGAATGAGGGTGCCATGAACGGCTGACTGGAGAGCCTTTATAGGTTTCATATTGTTGGGCGCAAAGCGACGACGCGTCGTTTCCTTGCACGTGACTTATTTTAGGTTCCCTAATTTGGTTCTGTTGTGGTGACGAGAACCCAATAAGCCTGACCGCCCAGCCGACCACATCAGCCATGAACCAACATATTTGGTGCGGCTCGCGTTAAGGCTCCCACTGGCTAGTTTTTGTAAATCAGAACATCCTTTCAGAGTATAGAAGTTAGATTGATATGATACTATACTGGCCGATCTTACGAAATCCAGTATTCCAGCCAGGACATAGAACGTACTTAGACGCACGCTTGTAGTCTCCAAATAGTTTAATAAATACATACTAGACTCTCCGAATAGTTAAATTGGCTTCAAATAATCTTTCTGTTACTATATCCAAGGGAGATCTGGCGTTGTTTCTTCCAGGGAAGTACGGGATCCACACAATGTCATCTGGGGAAATTTGACTACATAAATAGCTCAGTGACGATGGTATTCCAGCAATTACGAACTAAACAGACTGCTCAAAGAGGCCCTGCGACGTCTTTCCATGTGGCCTGATAGAGCTATCAAAAGAAATACACTTAAAACGCGCTTCCAAAACCTAATTAAAACTAATTACACTACTATAAACTAGACTTCCTGGCCTTTTGTGTCGCTGGTAGCGGGTGGTCATCGTCCCACGGCTCAGCTACATATGAGTTTCTGACACAAAATTGTCTAATGCTTAAACTAAAGGACATGGTCCATTGTAGGATGCGTTTAGGGTGTATAATCCATACGCTGCCAGGGCTGCGAGTGCTGCATGTCGACGGCGACGGAACGGTCCCGTCCTTACCACTCCAAAAACAATTCTAAATAAGCACAGGTTTTCGAAGAGTCTATGGTGTCCGTACCGCATTAGTATTCGTCCCTAAACTCCACGAGGCGGCTGCACGTGCCCTCCGGCCCTTTCCAAGCAGTCCCAACAGCACTCGAAAACGCTCAAGAGGCGACGCAAACGGCTTCTTTACGACCTTCTTTTACGACTATTACTTTTCGATCTCATCCTCCTTACCTCGAATCCCCACCTAATGCCAGTGCTTGAGCACGTTTTTGCCGCCATTTTCAACTTTGTGGCGTTTCCCCAACAATACGCAGCTATAGAACCGACCTCCAAGCACCACCAAGAAGAAAACAAGCGCGACTCTCCTGCTCGTCCACTGCCCCGAGTGCAGCGCCGCAACAGCAACAACATCGGCGGCGGGAAAAGAGCATCAAAAATGGAGACTGTGAAGCGAAGATCCCGCGTTTTTTCAATGTCTTTGCCTGTACCCCCACTTGTACCTGGAGGCCCATCGAATCCAACTCCGCCTCATCGGCAAACAAACTCCGATGGACAAAGGGACAAGCCAAACCCTGAACCGTCCACATCTTCATCCTCCTCCATCACCAACTCTACGATCCAGTCTGGGAGTACGAGTCACAGCCATTCAAAGGGCAAAGATACGACCAAAGGCTGGGCAAACTGGTCACACGACACTGACGTTGTTGGCTCCATCTCCACGGAAGAGTTGACCAAACTCGTCGCAACTGGTACGGGTCCACCACCAACGAGTACGACGCGCACACAAGGAGAACAGAAGAAAAAGGGCGTGAAGAGGAAACGGTCCGATTCGTCCGTCGCCAGCATATCGTCTTCTTTTGCACCGCTATCGAAGAAGATTTCCGGTCTTATGGCGAAAGCACCGAAGAAGGCGAAGATCATGGGGAGTGGATTGAGCCAAGCCACCAGTGCCCCGACAAATTCCGAACCGATGCAGGTTCAAGAGCCCAGCATAATAAATGCGTGTACAGATATACATGCTGCTCTTCGGCAGAATGGATGCCGCCTCGTTGGCAGTTCGGTCGATGTTGATGGTAAGCGTAGTCCTTCCGAGGTCGAGCGTTGCTGACTCTTGTCTAGACCTTTATACAGATAGACCAGACGACGCTATTTTAAGCACGATGTCGATTGTGCGCATATTTACGGGCGAACAACAACAGCTCCCACCATCCTACCGGAAGCCGAATAGATTAACGATAGAAACCCTAACTTATTGCCTTTGGGTCGCGTGTCACAAGTCTCTTATCGTATTCCCTTATGCCGAAGATAAAGAGGAGGAAGCAGTCAAGGAGGAAAGAGAATGCTATGCTATACAGTTATTTGTACGTGGGGATTGGTTTATACACTACTTGAGTGCTGACGCTCGTAGATGGCGGAACTAGGAATGTCCATCTTGGAGCGTCTTCCTCAACATGGCGTTTTGCACGTTCCGGTTGACCCGAGGGTATCCAACGATGTAGTTGACATCATTCATCACGTATGTTGCATCATCGCGTCTGGCACTCTTTTCTAAACTCTACCTTGATAGACATTATACCTGTTGGGGGCATTCAGCGAAGCTGGAGCGACTCCAACAGATCTTTATAGACTCGTTTTCGATGTTCGTTACTTTACCTTTCAAAAACCGACACGGCCCAAGTTGACCTACCGAAAACACCTCTAGATCCCGGCAACAACGGCTGGTATTCACGCCGGACAGATTCTTTCACTCCAACACAAACTACGCATAAACTACACACTCGTCTCAGACCTCGTTCAGGCGGCAGCATGTCTCCCCTCCAAACCGTACGGCCTCTCTGTCCCGGCGAGATTAATGAAGAACGTGGCCGACGAACGGATCCGCTCGAACATGAGTAATGGCCCATTGTTCACGGGGATGAGTCTCTTGCCTGGAATCAAGCCGCCTATTCCGCCTCTTTTGGCGGCGAGCAGGGGAAAGTTCATCACGTTGGGAGATCAGGACCTCCAGGAACACCCTGCGTTTGAAACGATTCGTGCTATTGCACGTCTGGTGGAGATCCACGCTCCTGGCACGGTCGTCTCGGCGAGAGACGTTGATCTCGTGAGTCAGGTGCATTTGCTCTTTGGAACATCTACTCATTGTGCCATAGCGCCGTTTCTTACATGCTTTGACGGGCGTACATGCCGTCTCGTTGACGCAGGATTGCCTCGTTTTACAACGATGGCATGCATACCTCGCAGAGGGTACTCCCTCCCAGTCCCTCTTTCATCCATTAACAGAGGCGCAGGCACGCCGTAACGAAGAGCGGGCACGGGATGTCCCATACAAGAACACCCCCAATACCGAGGCTCAAGAAGCAGCCTGGGAAACCGCGCTACGCGATGAAGTCGAGCAACACCACGCTCGCAATCCCAAGATCCAACGGCGCTATACCGACAAGGAATGGATCTCCGGTTCCGGACTTTCCAAAAACGTTCGTGATTTGGCGTTTATGGCCGGTTCCTCCTCCTCGACGACTACGGCGCCTGTGTCACAGCCGCCAGAGGGGTTCATGACCAGTCTGGGTGGACCGTCGAAGAGGGCGGTGTTGATGGTCATGGAGGGTGCACTGGAGGAGGAATGTAAATCCATGGGACGGTTGCATGCGCTCGTTGGGCAATATCTGGAGCGGAGGTTTGCACCGTTGAGAATGAGGGAACGGGCGGGGACCGAGGAAGTTTAGGGATTTATTATACCGTATCCGTTTACCTTATGAAATGCATACTTTATTATCTCCGTTTATTCTCTATTAGGCATTGAGGGTTGTTGACCCTGGTGTATTGAGACCTAGGAACCGTAGGTTTCTCCTATCTATTGCGTATAATTGCCATCCACTTCGACAAGGAAATTTCGTTGGAATCGTTTCAAGTAATCCGCGTTTACCTTCGTCTACGATCCTTCCGGGAACAGCCCGACTGTGGACACCTGTACCATCGGAAATAGTATCATGCGGCTATTTTCAAATTCACAGTTAGCTTAGTTTTAGTTGCGAGGTCGAATGCGCGCCCGACGCGCGGGTAGCGCTTATTAATTGAGGGCGCCTCCCTTTCAGTTTCTTCTTCCCAACTTCATCCCACCGGTTTCTGAAAATCGTAACGGGGCTCGCACAGCCTCAATGTATAGCATCCACATGTGGACGTTTCTTTGTCGGAATAAGTAACCGTCGCTAGTTGCTTTGTGGTCGGAGAAGATTAGATGCCCACCACCGTTCTTTCCCATGCGCCCAGGCATACCCGGTATTATCAGGGTTTCGATCATCAAGAGCTCTAAATTCTTTTTGCCCTCTCCCGAACCAGACCGACCAAATTTTTTTGGCCCACCCACAGTCTCGTCAACCTCGGACGAAAAAATAGATGGATTTAGAAATCCAATCACCAACTTCATACACTCCTTTTTCCAAAAATGAACTTTTAGGAACGTTTACACCGCAGATGGGATCACTCAGTGATGTCTCGAGCTATACGATGTATTCGAGCCGGCTCGGGCAGAGGAGTAATAGTGACTGGAAGACGCTGACGGAGGAAAAGTTACGGAGTAACAGTGAAGATGAGAAACCGAAGCTAGTAACGAATGCGAACCCATGGATGCGCAATACCTTTCGTCGTCTGTCGTTACTCCCAGCGAGGGCTGGAAGGCGTTTTAAGCGCATGTCGAAACCGAGAATCATCTATTCTGCTGTAGGACTCGGCTTTGCCTTTCTGTGGTCCATAATGCTGTGGGTGAACCCGCCGCTCCTTGATTGCAGCTATTGACCTGGGTTCATGTCTAGAATGCTCTTTGGGACTTCGTTCCTGAGTTTTCGGGACAAGGGTCCGTCTGGGAATTCGTTATTTGATATCCCGCCATCTGAACCTTGGACTCGTCACCAAGAGGTACGCAACGAGATCCCCAAACTCGATGATTCTTACTTGATGTGATACAGACATGGAGTCTTCAAGGCAATCTACAAAAATTTGACCCCGCCGAACGTATACTGAGTAAGCCTTTGATCGTCGCGCATGTCCCATGTTTAACGAATCACATCTTTAGCCATCTCATGGCAATTATATAAAACTGTTCTACATCCAACCGCAAACTTTAGCTACCCTGACATCGTACCGCGCTCCATTGGCATCTTTCGCGAACAATCCCTTGTCCCTGAACGGCCGGCTACCGAAAAGATCCTAGAAGAACAAGCCCCGAACATGTTTACCGGCTGGAGGGTAGACAATGCTACGGCAATCCCCATTGCCATTGTCGGAAAGCACTATTATGACACGTTTTCGACGGAGATCTTGATGAACTATCCGGGGAGTTTACAAACGGCAGAAACGACGGGACTCTACCCCTTTGAAGAGGTGCTTACTTGCATCGCCGGGTGTGGAGGCTTGTTTCGTTGTTTGTTTTGTGGTGTGGGTATGTTTTTCTTTTTTCATTTTCTGGGGGGGGCGGAGTTTTTTATTGTTCTCCCCTCTTTTTTGGCATATCTCTCTCCTGTGGGTGTCTCTGGGGGGGTCTGTGTGTGTCGCCCCTCTCTTTTTTTTCTGTTTCTCTTTTTTGGGCGCGGTGTACTGTGGATTTTCACTGTGGTCTCTTTTTATTTGTGTATTTCTGGGGGCTCTTCTCCCCGGGTGTGTTCTGTTGTGTTTTTTTTCTCTCTAGAGTGTGGGTCTCTTTGCTGTGGCAGTGTGTGTTTTTGTTAGGGGCGCGCGCCCCTCTCTTGTTCTTTTCGGGGGGGCTGTGGTTTTTGTTGTCCTGTGTCTCTGGGGTGTTTTTCTTTTTCTTGTGGTGTGCGAGGCTCTTCTTATGGGGTGTACTTGTGCTTTTGAGATCTGGGCTGTTTTTGGTTTGTTTTTTGGGGTTTTTTTCGCTTTTTTTTGTGTGCGTGTTTTTTTTTGTTGTGTGTTTTGTTTTTCCATTGTTTTCCTGGGTTTCTTTTGGGTTCGGTTGTTCTTGATTTTGGGCGTTGTTTTGGTTCCTTCTGTTCTTTTTTGGGTTTATCTGACGTTAGCCTTGTTCTCTTTGGCCCCAACCAGTTGGTGAGTTGATCGTCCTTGTCTCCGGCTGCCACTGACAGTACCCGCAGATTTAGCCGGCATCTTGCCAAATGTGCTAGTGATATCGATATGCACGTCGATGGTTTCCATCTCGATGCTCTGTAAAGTACAACGGACACCTAGCCAAATCCTTATTTAAATGTAATAATAATTCAATTCGAGCTTAGCTAAGCGTTGAACGCCTCAACTTGTCCGATCGAAAACAAAGCAAGCCACGAGTTGCCGACAACCACTAAAAGGGCCAGACACACCTGCCCAAAGGACACATTTTCTTTTTGTAAAAAATCACTCGGGAGACAATGTCGACTGGGTTCAGCGACGATCTTTCTGACCCAACGCCTTCGCCTCCTCCAACAACCTCAGCAACAACAACGACGACGACTGCGGTGAGACCGACCGCATCCACCATCCGACGAGGATCCGCAGCCAAAGCAGCACCAGTCTCTGCTCATCGCCGAACGACATCGGCTGCGAGTGCGAGGAGTATCGTTGGAGGGCCCACCATGAGCGGTAGTCATTCGCGTACGGGCTCGTTGGCTAATTCACTTTCCATGTCTAAAACCAGCTCTACGCTTTTGAATGGCGACCTCGCTGCCGTGTCTGATGAGGATGAGGATGAGGAGGAGGAGGATGACGAGGAGGCGGCGAGCCAGAGTGGGTCCGAGTTGAGCTCTGTTCCTTCGGAAAAAGGAACAAAAGCGAAAAGAGCGAGTGCTGCTACGACGACTGGGACCGATGAACAGCGTGAACAACAAGAGCACGTCGGCGGCCACGAGCGACACAATGACGACGACGAAGATGAAGAAAATGGAGACGAAGATAATGAAGATGAAGAGGACGAAGAGGAAGACGACGACGCTTTTACGCGGCCTAGCCATCGTCATGTGAGGACTGCCAGTGGTGGGAACGCCATGATCCCTAATGGTCCCCCATTCGGTCGTGCCACTCGTCAATCTTCACTGCGTTCGTCTGGTGGACGGACGGGCAGGGGCGTCATACCCGCAGGCATGTGGGAGTGGGCCAAGAAGAAGAATTACAAGAAACCAAAGACGAGCAACGAAGATAGCGAGGATGAAGAAAACGAAGACGACGAGGAAAATGCAGACGATGAGGAGCAGGACGAGGCGCACGCCGATGCTGCTCGTGATGCGCCCATGGACGAAGGTGCGTTCACTAACGATTACTCATATATTTCTGCTAAGCATGTCTAGACGAACCGATGCACAATGGAACATCGCCTCCACCCGCTCAAACCATCCCCACCGTCAAAGTCGAACCTCCACCCAGTGCCACCCTCCCAACATTCGCCTCGTCCCGTTCCACACGGGACCAACAAGAGAAAGAAGAAGACGCCGATCAAGAGCGGGACGAGGACCCAGCCTCGCCATCGGCTGCACCCACTCCTACCCCCGAACCACCCCTCGTACTCGCCCCTCCACCCTCTGGCAAGTCTCGTCGTGCAAGCGGTGGCGCGAAAGCAAATGGTGGTGGACGCGCTGGGGGGAATAAACGTGGTGGACGTGTCCCACCTCCTCCGAATAAACGTACGCAGCGCGAGCAGCGAGAGCGGGAGGCTCGTGAACGCGGTGCTGCGGCGTTACGCGACGACCACGACGAGGATGGCGAAGAGCTGGACAACAGTGCTCTTCCTGCTCCGGGTGGTGGCGGCAGCAACGCACCCGATGCGGATATGGCCGAGCAAAACGCGGAAGACGAGGAGGGCGAGGGGGACGTGGATGGGGAAGTTGATGGTGAGAACGATGCGGAGTATGGGAATCGACAGGATGCGCTTGATGCGCTTGCTGTTCTTGAACTTCGATTCGCGCTCGTGCGTCAGAGGATCTATCAGGACAAAATGGACGAGCTCGGCAAGGAGGAGCGGCTTATCCGTGAGGGTGAGTGTTTCAGTACTACCTGTTCTCCTACGTTGACTGTTTTGCAGGTACACACCCCGAACTTTTGCATACTTTTGTCGAGTTGGACAAACGGCGTGAACGCCGTGTCACTTTGGCCGACCTTAAACGCAAACGGGACGTCGATTTGGCATCAATTACCAGAGTCAACGACGAAGATGCCGTTTGGAGTTGGTGGATGGTCAGCTTCTTCCCCTTAAATTATTATATTATATTTACACTATTTCAGATTCAAAAAGATACAGTGCAATCCACTCTGATCACGGAAGCTTCTCGCAAACGAAGACGCGTAGAACGTGAACGGCGGGCATTACTAGACCCACTTCGACGCACACTGGATCTCGTCCCTCCTCCACCCGAACCACGCCGTTCACGGTCCGCAGATGCGGAAGAAGAGGTCATACCTGGCAGACCAACCACACGGGAGATCCTCTCCGTTGCATTAAGGCACCCCTACGCCCGACTACGCACGACCGACTCCATTCAAGCCGCCAAGAGCAAAGTAGACGGTAAAGGCGATGCGGCAAAAGGCACCGCAGACTCGATGCCTTCGTTATCCCAACTGGCGCCTACCGAGATTCAGAGTGACCTCGAGGTTTTACTCGCGTACCGACGTGGATTCACTGAAGTCGGGGGTGCACTCGGCGTGCCCGGTTCCGGACCTGACCTGCCACTTCTCCAAGCTGACGTTGGCACGATCACCGTGGGCAATGCAGTCGTACCCCCACCCCCTGAAGCGCCCTTTGCCGGTGGCGAACCCGTACACCCGCAGGCTGCTCCGGATTATGCGCGGTCCATGTATGAACTGGAACAGCGCGATCGGGACCGGGCGAGGAATCGGGATCATCCGTCGTTTAATGATCATTTGGCGGCGCATCAGTATTCGAGTGTGGGGATGGCGAATACGAAGGCGCCGAGTAATGGACGTGAGAGGGAGAGGGACCGGGACCGCGAGAGGTCGAAGAAATACGCGGGTTCGGTTATCCCTGTTAACCCGAGTCATGCCGGTTATGTATCGGGATCGATGCCGCCACAGCAGCAGCAGCAACAACAGCAACAGCAGCAGCATAGGGATAGCCATGCACATGGTGGATATTCGTCGTACTCTCAGCATTCACATCGGCACGGGCCTGGAATGGTGGACCCGTATGCATCGCCTGGCCTCGGCCTTCAGAACATGCAGCGCTTACCTGACGGAGGGGATCCCCGTGACCAACGTGAACAACGTGAACGCGAACGCGAGAGAGACGGGATGGGCGGGATCCAGCATGTATTACCCCCTGCACCGAGCACGATTCCCGTTGGCTCGAGTGGGAGCGGTAGCAGTAAACATCATCACCATCATCACCCTGCTGGTGGCCCGCCGAGCTCTGTTTCTGGTCACTCGCAGAGCAGCAGTCAACATCCAAGTCTTATGTGGGAAGGATCCCGTCGTGACCGTGAACGAGAATCCGATTCGCAAAGGGAGCGGAGTCATTCTGGGGCTGGTAGGACCGGTATCCCGCCCGGGTCTTCTTCTGGACCTGGGGGGTATAACACTCAAGGCCCACCTCCTGGTTCCTCTTCGGGTTCGGGTCGCCCACACTCGCATTCTGTCTCGTCTCATTCACATCAACATACGCATTATCACTCGGGTCATGCACATAGCCGTTCGAGTGCAGCACAAGGTACCGGTGCACACGCGCATTCGCACAGTGTATTACATACACACCCCCATTCTCATTCACACTCGCATGCTGCACCCACGAGTCATGTGCACGTTATACATAATCACGCTCCTGGACCTTCTGCAAGCGCTGGAGGCAGTGGCGGCAATGGGTCTTCGTCTACCAGACGGTATGAAGAACCTGGTGCGTCGGCGAGTGCTGGGCATCGTCCGAGGGCGTCGTATCCTTCTGGCCCTACTGTGGATACGGAAAAGGTCTTGCGGGAGAGGGAGAGGTTGGCGGGTGCGCAGCCTAGCATGAATGTTATGCACCCTAGTTTGTCTCATAGTAGCGGCGCTCAAGAGCGTGAACGGCATTCTGGATATTCACAGTCGCATTCGAGTCGGGATCCGTGGACTGACCGTGATAGGGAGCGGGAGAGGGAGCGGCCCAGAGAACGAGATGATAGACGGGAGCGTGAGCGTGAGCGCGACCGTGATCGTGGCCACCCAATGTCGATGTCTAGCTTGTCGGGTCATCCATCGTCTCAACAACAGCAGCAGCAACAGCAGCCACGCAGCAGTCGAGACTCTCACCAGTCTCAAGGCGGCTATTCTCAATCGCAGTCTATGATTCCTGGATCAAGATACGGGTACAATGGCTCGTCTGCGTATTCTCCTCCTGCTACTGCGGCACCCCACTCGCGAAGGAACAGCCCTCCACCTCTCCTTCCACCCGTCCCCAATACTTCACGTTACTCAACGGGACACCGTCGTACCTCTCCTGGACCTGTGGAACCTCTCAGCTACAGTTCATCCTCACAAGTCCAAGCGGACCCAGCCTCTGCGCACTCACCCACAAGCTCGCTCAACCCACCGGGTTTCAACCCATGGAGTGCGCCACCGAGATCTTCGGGAAGAGCCACATACCGACCCTCTTCCCCACCCCCGCAACAAAAAATCACGCCTCCAACAGGAGTTCACGGTAGCAGCGCAGGAGGGGGAGGGTACAACAATACGTCGTCGAGTGCAAGTGGGGGACCACTGAACCCTGGACCTACCCTCTCCCCTATCCTCCCAAGCGCCGTCTCTCCTGCTCCTCGGCCTTCTATCTCCCCGGCTCCCCGGCCTACATCGTCCGCCTCGCTGCATGCCATTTTGCAGCCTCCTTCACGTGATAGCGTGCTGACTCCCCAACCTAACCCTGCCAAGCGAAGCGGGTCTGGTGAAGGTGCTGGTGGCGGTTCTGGTCCAATGGAGGTTGACCCCCCTGCGGGCTATCGTCATCCTAGCCTGAACCATGAAGGAAAATGAAGACTTTCCAAAAGTCGATAGCCTTTTTTTTTTTACACTTTCTCTGTATGTGTCGTGCGTAATAGTAAACCGGTGTTGTCTCCATAATAGTAACCCTGATATCCGTGAGTTTGAGCGGTTTTCGGTAGTCAGGTGGTTTCCTCCACCTTTAACCGCCTCCTTATGTCAACAATGACGAACTGAACGAGGTATTAGGGCTAGACCAAATGTGGAAGCCAAGACTTAAATTGCTGGCAGACTGAGACGGAGCGAGAAGATATGCTGATTGGTTGGCGCCTGAAGGAGAAGCGGTCCATCTCGCAAGCGAAGATTTACTCCGAGTACGACAATACAATACGGAATTCAAATGTCACTCCGACAGTTAAAAACTTTCGTGTATCTTCACAGCCAACGAAAGCAGCGCGCGGGCGATGCCCGAGGTCCCTGTGATCGTTTCCCAAAGCCTTGGCTTTTTGCACCTCTACCACCTCCGTTATGATTGATAGAGCTCGTTCTGCTCATCGAGCACGTTATTCGACTCCCCAGCAGTCACAACCGCCACTCCCACTCACGTTGGGATACAGTGTCCGAAGCGCTCAGTATGATCCCTATAACAATATAACGGCGGATACCAATACTACACTTCTCGAAGAACACAACCCAACGGGATACGATGAGAGGACGTTACCTGCGAGGCTAAAGAGACGCACTACGCCTATATTCAAAGCCTGGGGAAAGGGTTGGGACCGTGCAGTCAAGGGTGGTCGTTGGCCGCGAGTCATTTACGCTTTATTCGGTGCTATTTTGTTAGGAATATGGATTGGGTTACTGTTCGTACCTTTCTTCCGTACCTCCTCCCTACCCGTCTCGCTGATCCTAGTCATTGTAGATTGTACTTTGCCGCCCATGAGTCTCGTTACCAAAAGAAAAACTATACAGCACTACGGGACGCTGTTCGCCTCGGAAATACAAACGACCCGGTTCGTGACCTAGCCTAGGGTCCTCGTGATATTTCTTGCTGACAAAGTTTTCCAGGAACTCTGGTACCTTGAAGGTTCCCTTGTCCAGTTTGACCCGAAAACGAGAGTTCTCAGTAAGCCGTTACCCCCTTGACTACTACCGTTCTCGTCTGACTTGCTCTGGAAAGGCGTAAGGTGGTCATTACTCTGGAGTCAGAATGCAGCGGATCCACAGCCATTTGGAGTAGCAGGTCATACTGGAGCCATCGGGATCTACCGAGACCAGTCGCTCATACAAGAAACCCCAGAGACGATGGCACGCCTTCAGACGGCCGCAGAGCAAACGAATACTACGGATAATATGCGATTCGCCGGCCTTCGAATCGACAACTCAACCGTGCCTCCTGTTGCGGTACTCGGAATGCACTCTTGGGACGACTTTAATACCGACATTAGTCTCCAACAAGCCATCGCAGGAAACGCGTGGATGACACCATCAATGGTATGCTATTTGGCACATCTGTTACCTCCTACTGATGAACTTTTCTCCAGGGATTTCCTTTTGATCGGGTATGTAGGGGTTTGGTCTCTGGATCATGGTCGTACTAAAAGACGTCTTCTCTAGTGGAGCGGTAGCATTGTCTTTGTGGCAAACTATCACGGTTTGGCCGATGGGTACACCGCCCCAAACTCGTTTGGAACCTACTTGGACGACGCATATTTGGAAGGAAGTATGCGTAAGCGGTCCCCCTTGTCAATTTGGATTCTCCGTTGACCTTCCCATGTCTCTTTACAGTCAACTGGCGCGTGGGCGCTGATAGAGTAAATACGTGCACGAATTCAACCGGTATTGCCGTCGATGCTACCCCGTCCTATCCTTGCCAGCTGGTAACTCGACCGACACAGTCCTCGTATAACTTGATACTGACCGATGATCCCCAATAGAAAATACAATTCTACGCACATCGGCCGGGACTCGTCATCTTCGCCACCGTCGTCGCCGTCAGCGTCAACTGGCTCTCCACCATCTTTATATTTATCATGACCTGCGAAGGTGTTATCATGCGCCGAGTACGCGTCATCGAAGTACGTAGGAATTGATGGCTTTGGACTTCGGGACTGACTCCTTTTAACCCAGGGCCCACAATTGCTTGCTGTTTGCTTTACCGCTCTTTTCGCCTTGCCTTCTGTTCGTTCTATCCTGCCTGGTGCACCTGAATTTGGAGCCCTCGGTACGTGATATCATATATTCACCGAAATGTGTACTTATAGCCGCGTCTCCAGTTGATATTGTCGGGATCATTCCCAATGTGATTATCATCTCCCTGTGCACAACGATGGTGTCCATCGCCCTCCTTCGCACAATGTCTCACAACAATCACGAGGAGCAACTGTACCAGCAACTGCTACGCCAACAACAGAAGGAGCAGCAGCAGTACCCCGTCCATTTTCCCACTTCCTCACACCAAGTACCTCCCGGGTTCAAGTACAGTAATACCTCGGCATAGAATAAGGTCATAATACCCTGGCGCTTCTCTTTCTTATCGGACAGTTTTTGATATCTTCGATTCTCCACACCCAAAATGTGTATTTGTAGGCTTTACCTCAATAGGCGCATGGACTCTTTTAAATACTATCCAGCCGGTTGCCCCGTTGTCTTCTCCATTCAAGGGTTAGATGTTTTCTCAGCCCTAACCGTCGGCCGCATATGGCGTGCTGTGTCGAACTGAACAGTTTTTTACAACCAAACCGGGTGTAGAGGTTAATTTCAATTTGTGGCAGACGCAGACTGACCATACTATAAGCTGACTAATGATAGGCGCCTTCACTAGTATAGACCCTCCCGCGAAGCGGGACTGCGACAATTCACTCCGGAATTTAACTTCCGTCCTCCTCAATGCCCGAATTATAAGCTTCGTATATACTGCGTCCGAAACGGAGCCCGGTGCTTGGCAAGCGTAGGCTATGTTCAAGGTCCCTCTGATCGTTATAAACAATCGATTTTTCGGCTCTGACTCTTACCATTGATAGAGCTCGTTCCTCCATGTCTCAGCAGTCACGACCCTACATCCCACTTCAGACGATGGGAGACGGCCCCCAGTATGGTGATCCATACAATAACATGTCGGCCAATACCAGTTCCACAATTCTGGGAAAGGACGAAACTCCAAAGTACGCTGGAACTATGCCTCTATCCAAGACTTGGGGGGGGAAGTGGCGCCATGCGGTTGAGAGAGGGTTTTGGCCACGAGTCATTTACGCGTTATTTGGCTCTATCTTGCTCGGATTATGGCTTGGACTGCTGTTCGTATCCTTCTTTCACCCCCCTCCTTACCTGTCTCGCTGATCCAAGACGTTATAGGTTGAATTTCACTGATCATGAGTCTCAATATCAGAACGAAGACTACATAGCAATGCAGGATCGCCTTTCTAGCGATGGTATAACCACTAGCGACAGAACAGTCGACCCAGTTTGTGACTAGCTTAGGGTTCTCGTGACCTTTCTTGCTGAGACGGCTTTCTAGGAACTATGGTATCTCAAAGGATCTCTCGTCCAGTTCGACCAGAAAACACGGCTTCTCAGTAAGTCTTTACTATGCAGATTATATCACCCTTTGGCTGACTTGGTCCGAAAAGGTGTAAAGTGGTCATTACTATGGAGTCGGGATGGATCGTATCCACAGCCATTTGGGGTAAAGGGTCATAGGATAGCCATTGGGCTCTTTCGAGACCAGTCTCTCAAGGAAGACACCGCTGCGAGGCTCGCGGCTATTCGAAATGTCACAGAGCAAGCGGCTCAAGCTGCGGGGACAATTCAAAATGTCACAGAATACACGGAAACTATTATGAAGTTTGCTGGACTTCGTATCGATGACAGAGGCGTAGAGCCAATTGCTACACTTGGACAACGCTCCTGGGATGACGCCCAAACCGACATTGGCCTTCAGCATGCTGTTACAGGAAATGCGTGGTTGACACCGTCCATAGTATGTTCCTCGACTTGTTTGTTGACGTCTATTTATGAGCCTTTTCTCTAGGGATTTCCTTTTGATCAAGTACGTAGACTTTTTTGTTTCACGCTCACGGCCAACCTAAAGGCGTCTTCTTTAGTGGGCTGGTACCATAGGCTTTGTGATCAGCTATCAGGAGCTTTCCACTGCATTTAAAAGTCCTGGTTCGTTCGCGACCTTCTTAGATGATGCATATCTGGAAGGAAGTTTGCGTGAGTGATACTTTTCACTATATGTATTTCCTCCGTTGACCACCCAGTGTCTCCCTCTAGTCAACTGGCGTGTGAGCATTGATCGATTCAATACATGTACAAATTCGACTCGCACTGCGGTAGATGTTACGCCGTCCTACCCTTGCCAGCTGGTAAGCTCTCTCGACACTGTCCTCCTATCTCTTCGATATTGACTGACAAACACCAACAGAAACTAGACTTTCATGTTCGTCGACCAGGGCTCGTCATCTTTGCTTCAATTGTCGCCGTCGCGGTCAACTGGCTCTCCACCATCTTTATATTCATCATGACCTGCGAAGGTGTTATTCTGCGTCGAACGCGCGTAATTGAGGTACGTAGAGTTTGATCGGCTTAGGTTCTGGAACTGATCACGTTATGACTCAGGGGCCAGGATTGCTTGCTGTTTGCTTTACCGCTCTTTTCGCTTTGCCCACTGTTCGTTCTATCTTGCCTGGTGCACCCGACTTTGGAGCCCTCAGTAAGTAATATCGTGGACAGTCTCGGGGATATAGTACTTATAGCCGTGTCCTCCACTTGTTCCTTCTCATCCAGTTGGTAAGCCATCTAAGTTTCCGCGACCGGTCATTCAGTATATCCTAACAATGCTCCTTTTAAGATTTGGTGGGGGTCGTACCCAATGTGATCATCATCTCCGTCTGCACAGTAATGGTGTCCGTCTCCATCCTACGCCCAACGTCTCGCAGTAAAGACAAGGAGCTACCAGAAGAGCAGCAACAGTTGCTTAGACGGCAGTAGGAGCGGCAGTAACGCGTTTAATTCCCAGTTTATTCATATCAGTTACCCCCGCCAGGTTCAAGTACAGCAATACCTCAGAAAAGGGTCATACTACCCTGGCTTTTCTCTTTCTTATCGGACGGTTTTTGGGATTTTTTGATTTTCCGCACCGTACTCAAAACGTGTATTTTGTAGGCTTTACCTCAGGACTATTTAAAATATTATCCAGCTGGTTGCTCGAATTTTCTCGAACCTAACCAATGTCAACAACATATAACGTGCTGTGTCGAACCAAAATTTTTACAGCGAGGCCAGTGCCGAAGTTGATTTTGAATTGTTGGCAGACGCAGACGGACATAAGCTGACAGATTGGCGCCTGCAGGAACATGGTCGTCCCAAAAGCGAAATTCTGATCCGGTGTGACAATTTATTTCGGAATTCAACTGTCGTTTTACTCACTGCTCGAACATTGAGGGCTTCGTGTATCCTACGTACGAAGCAGTGCTTCGTGCTTGGCAAGCGCTATGTCCGAGGCCCGCTGATCGTTTATAAACAACCTGGTTTTCGTTTCGGATTCTTACCCTTGAAAGACCTCGCTTCTCCATGTCCCAGCAGTCACGACCTTACATCCCGCTTCAGACGATGGGAGACGGCCCCCAGTATGATGATCCATACAACAACATGACGGCCGACACCAGTTCCACACTCTTAGGAAAGGAAGAAAAACAAGAGTACAATAAGATGAATCTGCTTACGGAGCTAAAGAGACGTACTTCGTCTATATTCACAGCTTCAGGGGAAAAGTGGGACCGTGCAGTTGAGAGAGGTCGTTGGCCACGAGTTATTTACGCGTTATTCGGTTCCATCTTGCTCGGATTATGGCTTGGACTACTGTTCGCATCCCTCTTTTACCACTTCTCTTACCTGCCTCGCTGATCCAAGGCGTTACTATACAGGTTGAACTTGACTGAGCATGAGTCTCGATATCAAGACGCAGACTACACAGCATTGCAAGATCGTCTTTCTAGCGATGGGATAAACTCTAGCGATAGGATAGTCTATCCAGTTTGTGACTAGCCTAGGGTTCTCATGACCTTTCTTGCTGAGACGGTTTCTAGGAACTATGGTACCTCAAAGGATCTCTCGTCCAGTTTGACCAAAAAACAAGGCTTCTCAGTAAGTCTTTACTCTGCGGCTGATATCACTCTTGCCTGAATCGCTCTGGAAAGGCGTAAAATGGTCAATCCTCTGGAGTCAAAACGGATCGGAACCACAACCATTTGGGGAAGATAATCATAGAGTACTCATCGGGCTCTATCGAGACCGATCTCTCAGGGAAGAAACCGCTTCGAGGCTTGCGGCTCTTCGAAAAACCGCAGAGAAATTGGGTCAAAGTATTGGGCGAAGGAATACCACGGAATATGCGGAATCTTATATGAAATTTGCTGGAACCCGTATCGATGACAGAGCTCCACAGCCAGTTGCTACACTCGGAATACGCTCCTGGGATGCCGCTCAAACCGACATTAGCCTTCAGCATGCTGTTACAGGAAGTGCGTGGATGACACCATCAATAGTATGTCCCTCTACTTGCTTGCTGACGCCCATTTATGAACCTTTTCTCTAGGGATTTCCTTTTGATCAGGTACGTAGGCTTTGGGTTTCACGTTCATGGCCAGCCTAAAGCCGTCTTCTTTAGTGGGCTGGTACTATAGGCTTTGTGATCGGCTATAAGAGTCTTTCCATTTCATTGAAAGCTCCTGATTCGTTTGGGACCTTTTTGGATGATGCATATTTGGAAGGAAGTTTGCGTGAGTGATAACTTTCACTATATGTATATCCTCTGTTGACCACCCCGTGTCTCCATTCAGTCAACTGGCGTGTGAACATTAAGCGAGTAAATTCGTGTACCAATTCGACTGGTACTGCGGTAGATATCACGCCGTCCTATCCTTGCCAGCTGGTAAGCTCGGTTGACACTGTCCTTCTATCTCCCCGATATTGATCGACAAATACCAACAGAAACTAGACTTTCATGTTCGTCGGCCAGGACTCGTCATATTTGCTACAATTATCGCCGTGGTGGTCAACTGGCTCTCCACCATATTTATATTCATCATGACCTGCGAAGGAGTTATTATGCGTCGGACGCACGTAATTCAAGTACGTAGAAATTGATCGATCTGGGTTCTGGAACTGATGACATGATAACTCAGGGGCCAGGACTGCTTGCCGTTTGCTTTACCGCTCTTTTTGCTCTGCCGACTGTTCGTTCTATCTTGCCCGGTGCACCCGACTTTGGAGCCCTCAGTAAGTAGTGTCGTAGGTTCTCTTCGATATGTACTTATGGTCGTGTCCCCTCTTGTTTCATTCTCATCCAGTTGGTGAGTACTCGGCCCCTCTGTCCAGTCTCGCAGTATATCCTAACAATGCTCCTTTCAAAGACTTGGTGGGGGTTGTGCCCAATGTGATCATCATTTCCGTCTGCACAGTAATGGTGTCTGTCTCCATCCTCCGCCCAAGATCTCGCAATAAGCGAGGAGGTGTCAGACGAGCAGTAACAGCTGCTCGGACGGCAACAAGAGCAGTAGTAACGCGCTCAATTCCCCGTTTCTTCAGATCAACAACCCGCCGCCAGGTTCAAGTATAGTGATACCTTGCCGTAGAATAGGCTTGTAATACCGTGGCACATCTCTGCCTTTTCGGACCATTTTTGATATTTTTCAATTCTCCGCACCGCACCACAAATGTGTATTTGTAGGCTTTATCTCAGGAGGCGCATGTACTCTTTTAAATATAATCCAGCTCGTTGCTCGTTGCCATTTCCATTCGATGCTCGGATGTTCAATTTTCTTGACCCTAACCAACGTCAACAACATATGACGTGCTGTGTCGAACTGAACCAAAACTTTTAGCAAGGCCAGTGCCGAAGTTGATTTTGAATTGTCGGCAGACGGACATAAGCTACAGATTGGCGCCTGCAGGGTTATCGTCGTTCCAAAAGCGAGATTCTGATCCGGTGTGACAATTTATTTCGGAATTCAACTGTCGGTTTACTCACTGCTCGAGTATCAAAAGCTTCGTGTATTCCGCGTCCGAAGCAGTGCTTGGTGCTTGGCAAGCGCTATGTCCGAGGCCCCGCTGATCGTTTATAAACAACCAGCTTTTTGTTTCAGACTTTTATCATTGATAGTCGTTTCTCCATGTCTCAGCAGTCACGACCCTACATCCCACTTCAGGCGATGGGAGACAGCACCCAGTATGGTGATCCATACAACAATATGCCGGCCGATACCCGTTCCACACTCTTGGGAAAGGATGAAACTCAAAATTACGATAGAACTGCATTACTTTCGAAGCTAAAAGGACGTACTACGTCCGTATTCAAGGATTGGGGGGAAAAGTGGGACCGTTCGGTGGAGAGAGGTCTGTGGCCACGAGTTTTTTACGCGTTATTTGGCGCCGCCTTGCTCGGATTATGGCTTGGACTACTGTTCGTATTCTTTTTTCCCCTCTCTCCTTACCTGCCTCGCTCATCCAGGACATTATAGGTCGAACTTGACTGATCATGAGTCTCAATATCAGAACGAAAACTACATTGCATTAAAGGATGCTGTTCGCATTTCTAGCCAAGGAAGATTCGTTAACGATACGAAAATCAACGCAGTTTGTGTCCAGCCTAGGGCTCTCATGACCGTTCTTGCTGAGATGGCTTTCTAGGAACTGTGGTACCTCAAAGGATCTCTTGTCCAGTTTGACCAGAAAACAAGGGTTCTCAGTAAGTCTTTACTATGCGAATGATATCGCTCTTGGCTGACTCGCTCTGATAAGATGTAAAGTGGTCATTAGTCTGGAGTCAAAATGGATCCGACCCAAAGCCGTTTGGGACAGAAGATGATCATAGGGTACCCGTCGGGCTCTTTCAAGACCAGTCTCTCTGGAAGCTAACTTTTGTGGAGCGCGCGGGTTTTCGAGTTATTGTGGAGGAAACATGGCGAAATCTTACGGGATCGAATTCCACGGAATTCCCGGATATGGTTAAGCCATTCGATAAATATATTATCGATAATCAAGAGGTGGAGCCAGTTGCTATCCTCGGAATGCACTCCTGGGATAACGCTGAGACCAACATCAGCCTTCAGCATGTTGTTACAGGAAATGCGTGGATGACACCGTCAATAGTATGTTCCTCGACTTGAGTATTGTCACCCATTTATGAATATTTTTTCTAGGGATTTCCTTTTGATCGAGTACGTAGACTTTTTCTTTCGCGCTCGTGGCCAAACTAAAGGTGTCTTCGTCAGTGGACTGGTACCACAGGCTTTGTGCTCAGTTATCAGGGTCCGGTCGTTGCATTCGATACCCCTGGTTTCTTTGGAACCTACTTGGATGACGCATATTTGGAAGGAAGTCTGCGTGAGTGATAACGTTTGCTATATGTATTCCCTCTGTTGACCACCTCATGTCCCCATTCAGTCAACTGGCGTGTGAGCGCTAATCGAGTAAATACGTGTACCAATTCGACTAGCCCTTCAGTGAATTTTACGCAGTCCGATCCTTGCGAGCTGGTAAGCTATATCGACACTGTCCTTCTGTCTCCATGATGTTGATCGACAAACACCAACAGAAAATAGACTTTGATGTTCGTCGACCAGGACTCGTCATCTTTGCTACAATCATCGCCGTGACGGTCTACTGGCTCTCCACCATCTTTATATTCATCATGACCTGCGAAGGTGTTATTATGCGTCGAACGCATGTAATTCAAGTACGTAGAAACTGGTCGATCTGGATTCTGGAACTGACGACATTATAACGTAGGGGCCTGGACTGCTTGCCGTTTGCTTTACCGCTCTTTTTGCTCTACCTACTGTTCGCTCTATCCTGCCCGGTGCACCCGACTTTGGAGCCCTCAGTAAGTGGTATCGTAAACTCTCTTCAACACGTACTTATAGTCGCGTCCCCTGCACGTTTCATTCTCATCCAGTCGGTGAGTGCTAGACCCCTCTGGCCAGTCTGGCAGTATATCCTGACAAAACTCCTCTCACAGATCTGGTGGGGGTCGTGCCCAATGTGATTATCATCTTGGTATGCACCGTAATGGTGTCCGTCTCCATCCTCCGCCCAACGTCTCGCAATAAAGAAAAAGAGACGTAAGACAAACAGAGGTAATGCGTTCAATTTCACACTCCTTCATATCAACAACCCGCCCCCAAGTTCAAGTACAGCAATCCGTCGCCGTAGACGCGAAATAAAAAGGGCCAGAATATCCTGGCAGTTTTCCGTTTGTTCTGTCGAACAATGGTCCATAGGACCTTGGATCTCTTCACCGCATCCAAATGTGTATTTGTATACGTAGACTCTTAGAAGATTACGGTATCTAGTTATCAGCCACCCGTTATTATCCTTCCGGTCCCTAGCTATGTCATTTTGCTTTGTGTTGTTTTCGGGTTTTCTTATTTCTCAATAAAGGATTTTATTTTTGGTTGAACGGGATCGTGCATGTGCCACGGGCCATCACCTGAGCTTATTGAGATGCGTCTTCTTGACCGTCCCATGCGACACGTAAATGTCACGAAAAGCGTGTCCGAAATCCCACAGGGAGAATCCGAAAAATCCTTTTGCACTGATAGGATGGCAATTGGCGTTTCTGGTTTCTGACGGGACTGGCCGGCCAGTCGCATAGCCGATTACCGCGGTTCGCGTACGCTTACCGGCTACATACGCGATCCGTGCCTAAATAAATTTAAACTCGATGCCTTTCTGGCGATTGAAGGTTTTTCCTTTTTGTTCATTACAAACAAATCTAGTTGGAACAGGATTACACGGTTTGCTATTTCCAAACCCAACACGACGCAGAAGGGGGAGAAGCGAGGGGACCTACGAACAAATGGAGTTGGAAACTGGAGGAATGGAGAGAGAGAGATGAGAGAGACGGAGAGAAGCACAGAAATTAACCATCATAATGTATAAAGGCACAAAGAAGCGAATTGTTCCATGGTGTAGAAAAGATAAAAGAGTCAAATAACGAGTCCCTCCAATCCACTAGTCTATGGACACGGAGAATGACGGTGGGCGAGGAGGGAAATGCATGCATGGGACGAATTCCTTCACGCCGGTAACCGTCGCATCTCAACAAACGAGTTTGGCGAAGACGCAGATTGAGGTTCTACATCTGTCTCTGCCATCGAGTGTTTTTCGTTGGTCTCTGCGGCCGCTGGGTATGTCGGTCTGTGCTCACGGTTCAGGTCCTCGTTATCGAGGAGTTCGGGGTTTAGGCGAAGTGCGCCTTTTGGTATTAAGGTTGCGAGGAAGATGACTCCGGATAAGACGGTGAAGTGGACCTGTGGGGTTGTGAGTTAGTGGGTGGTATGGGATGGCTTGTGAGTGGGTTGTACGTACACCTGCGATGTTGAAGAGGGCTGTTTGTGGGCCGTCACTTGATATTGTTTGGTCGACATATCGTCCGAGAACGGGAGAGAGAATGGCATAGATGACAATCTGAGAGATATTATGAGTATGGGCTCGTATGGTAGTAGGAGAAGACGCACATAAAGCACATAGAGGAAACTCATGACGGCTCCGAGAGCGGAGACGCCGACTGTACGAGACTCGACGCGTGCCAGAGAGGACTGGATGTATGCGGCCAAGGAGACATCACCAGCTGCCCATCCAAAGGAGATGGGGATAAAGGTGGCAGCAATCTTCCACGCCTCCACGACCTTGTTAGGCTGTGGGTGGTAGAATGGGAGGTACCAGACGATGAGGAGGAGGATGGCGTCTGCGCGAATAAACGGAATCGGCGTAGGGATACCGTTGGCGGTGAAGAGAACGGTGATGGCACCGAGGAGTTCACCAAAGTTGGAGCCGCCAACGATGATAGGCTGGTACGACGAGTCGTTCAGAACCGATTTGGCGAAAATGTTGGCAATGTTGTTTTCGAGGTATCGATGTCCGAAGAGGGCGAATGCGTATCCGGGCACGAGCCAGCAAAACTTGCGATTGCCCAGCACGAGCCCCGCTCCGACGCGAACGGCCTTTCCAAAGTACCAAAAGCCCGTGGAGACACTGGTTAAGCGGGTGTAAGTTATATGTTGCGACAGAGGGCTAATGATGGATGGCTTGGAGATGGGTGGGTGTGTGTTGGCACGCGTGACTTACCCGACAATGTAACCACGAATACCCTTTGACGTGTGCGGAGTGGGCTGGCCAGCCGAATCTAGCTGGGATTCATCCCCCTCGCCAAAATTGGCGTCTACAAAGCACCACACGAATCCTGCCAATCCGAAACAGACGGGAGCAACGACAAAGGAATAGTTGTTTCCGAGTTTTTGAATGAGTGCCGAACTAGAGAACTATTTACGAGAGTCAGCGGTGAAATCGGGCCACAGAAGCAGGACAGAACGCCACAAAAGATTTTCTTTACGTGGCGTTGATGTTCAGAGGGAATGAAAAGGTTACGTACGGCGCCGATGGTTCCTGATATTTCGTAGAGGACTAGAGCGCGCAGTGAATGTGAGTATGACCATCATGGAAAATCAAAAATTGGGAGGCGGCCTCACCGTGTACGACTGCGTCCATTCGCTTGAGTTTGCCAATGTGCCCGCCAACAATGTCTCTTGGGATGACACGACGGATGAGCTCGACCATGCCGTAGGCGACGCCACTAGGAACGGGCTGTGAGAAACCACGGTCTGGCGCGTCAATGGGGTAATATGCTTACGCAGCGCAGTAAACACTGGAATGAAAAGTCAGCTTGGTATCGAATACGAGCGAGGATATACGGACGGGAAGATGATATCGGGATTGTAATTTCCATAATGATTGACATCGGTCCGGATACGTCCACCCGTCGCCACTAGTACCGCATTAGCCCTAGCCTGATTCGCAAACGACGTACATACCATCACAGATGAGCAGGATAGCTGTGAGAATGGCAAACCCAATGATGGCGGTCGCTAGAACCGAGCGAGTATTGAAGCTCCTTATGAGGGGAGCGATAAGAATAGCGCCGACACCTGGTTTTTTCCATGTGAGTATGATGTCCATGTTATCCACAGTATATGAACGTACATTGCATTGCTTGATTCAAGCCTTGTAAGATGCCCACTTTGGCAAAGGCATTAGCGGCATTTGTGGCGCTAAACCGGTCAGTCGCAAGGGTCGTGATAGAACCGATAAACTGTGGAGAAAGGAGACAGGATGTGAGCGAGATATTGTCGTTAAATACCAGCGACGTACCGACTCTAAACCGAATTTGTAGAGCATTATACCGATAATGTACATGGTAATGTTGCGACGTTCCTTTGGAGTGTACAATTCGTAGAGATCATGGAGGAGACCCATAATGTTTTCTTGAGCAGGAACCGAACCAAACCTTGCCTTAGCCACTGAAAGAACGTCGACTTAAGAGAAGAAGGCGGATCACGGTAGGGCCAGGCTTGAACCCACACACGTTCGTCGGCTTGAATAGCGTTCGCGGCGCACGCACGATCGTATGTCTCTTGGCCAAAATAGCATCAAGTTATGATTAGAATTAACATCGCCATTCTTTGGTCTGGGAGATACGTCGATTGGTGCCACCGCCCCCAATAAAAACCTGCTGGTCCCTTCGATATCCCAGCGTCTATCCCGTCCTACTTCCTGTGAATCCTCTTGGGAATCGCATCTGGACGTTATTGGAGGTAATATCCCCGCAAACGCGGGCATCTTCACGTAGCGAACACGAACGTTGCTTTTTTCTTCTGGCGTACCTTGTCATCAGAATCACGAAAAAGCGGAGCCTAGATTATTACTAGGCACGAGTACAACTAATGGCCCATCACTTCGGCAAAGGAGAGAGGCGTGATCGGGTGGCAGAAACAAACTATATATATAAGCAATTCAATTGCCCAAAACTCTTTTGCGCCATATTTATTTTTACCAAAAGATTTGATTACGATAACGTTAATGGCATTCCTGCCTTCGTAAGATCTTCGCGGCATATAGGCTGGATGCACCGCACCATAATGACAAGCGGCGCCAATAGAAGTCGGCACACCCCCGTTGACCCTCCAAGAAGTAGGGCCGAGGGTCAGAGAGGATAAGGATCTTTGACAGACTCTTTATTTGTAGCTCGCGTGAGAGTGTCGAGGAAGTAAAAGTGGCCCGCCACCGCTTAAAACCACACGACTCCTACACTTCACTTGAGTTATTCAACGAAGTGGCTTAATTTATCCCCCTTCCCCCGCGGGCCCGCCCAAGGCAGGGGAACACTCACTCAGATGCTCTCAGAGCTAATGGAAGGGCTTGGCCCTCCGATGCCGCGCCGTTTTTGGCAAACGTTCCTCACTCCCTCTTTAAACACTGATCCTTCTTGGTATCCTTTGTATCCCTGACTGCGATAACAGAATAGATTATGACGTTATAACGGTTCTACTCATTCCCGGATACCGGAATATGACTGATTGATGATCTCAATTTTGAGAGGATGTAACGCCAACCTTGCCCTCTCTTCTTGTCTAATCGACGCGAGCCTATTTCTATATATTTAACGTACGTACGTGTTCTTGTCTCAAACCTCTTCCAGAAATATGTCCCACCGCTCGCGCGGCCGTCAAACAAGCGTTCTCGCCCTCTCGCTACGTTCGCCCACATCCATCCACCCACGTTCTCGCCAGTACTGTATCTAGGAACGGTCATCACGGTTGGTAATGAACGACGAAAGGAGGTTGCGCCGACGGTAGTTAGTAGGTCGCGTCGTGGAAGAAGGCGACCTTAGCCGACTGGGCACCGTGGAGGTGGTCCGTGGTCAATCATCGTGGCCATGGACACGAAGAAGATCGAGCTTAGGATCCCGGGAATGTGGGTACGTTTTGCTGATTGTTGACTAGGCTGGATCATCGTCGGCTTCACCTTAAGGTTTCATCCCCTATCTTATACCCAAGCATCCGCCCTGGTTTCCGGTTCAAAAACCTGTCTGCGCAACTCAAGCCTGGCCCATGGACTTTGTACACTGTGTACGTTTTAGGCCGGATCGTTTGGGAGCGAGTTTACCTCGAGATTTTATCCTATCATATACGGCCCACTCTCCGCTTCAAACCTCTCTGCGCAGCCTACGCCAGGCGGCTTGCCTTTCCCATCCCAATTCCTCATCCTTTATTGACTTTTACATAGTGTTCCTCCTGACTGGAGGTCTGTCCCATTTAGACTAGCTCTTACCTATATAGCAGCAGTGTCGATCCGTATCTAATAAATCTTGTTCGTCCAACTTAGCCATCTAGGCATAACATCAAGCATGGATATAAAGCGCCAATTCACACTCGCAAACAGTAGAACGAAGAAAAGGGTTACATTATAGATGAGCTCGTACCAGTTCAAAACTGGTTCGGCACAACGCCTATTAAGACTGATTTAGTACCACTTTTTATAGTTAAATACCCGTCAGGATCATGGGCTTATCACGCTGTTTTAAGCTCCTTTTTGCCGAGTCAGCGGTATTCTCGTCCAATTTAGTGTATATTGAGTTTCGTATTTTGGAATAATACGAGGCAAGAATTTTCTTAAGATAGCTGTTGTGCCGAACCAGGTTTGAACTGGTATTTACGATCGGTGACCCAATTATGTTCACAGTGAATAAAGTGGGATCATATCATTCCCTGACTAACCGCACAAGTTTAACAGTGGCAGGAACTAATATGTTTACGCAACATGTCATCATCAGAAACCCTACATACACCTCGTGCCCGAGTATTGGACCGTTTCAAGAGACCCATTATAATCCACGACATCACAACTGTTTTCTAGAATATGCGCCAACTTCCCAGATTTTTCCATTATTTCCCACACGTTGAACGCGTCCAGGTTGCTCCCCCAGAGCGGGCGCAAACTAAAGCGGAGGTTCCGTGTAAATAAACCCATGCTAGTCGTCTGGTGCTCCCACGTTTCTCCAAATATCTCTCTGAAAAGTTGCCTCTCATCTTCTGTTTTACAGACACTACGAGACGCCTCGATGAGAAGGTTTGCGCGAAGGACCGCGGTACGCTTAGTGAGCGAATTTGCGAAGCAGGTGTAAAAGAAGATATAGCTCCACATGTCAAATACACCTTCGTGCACTTCGAGCTCTTGCTTCCAGGATGAGGGTACGACCTTGGCTGCTATGAGCTCGTGTATGTTGCCAGTCACCGAGTCCACGTAGTTTAGGCCGTACAAGAGCTTATGCGTTCCGCCATGTCCACCTTTGATCGTGGTTGCGAGGCCCGTAGCAGATTGTATGATCACCCCGACGGGTCTCAAGCGTGACGGGAAGCCTCCTACATGGTCAGTCTCAAGGAGGAGACTGAAGCGATGTTCTCTTGGGTCAAGGTCCAGATTCTGCATGTATGCCTGCTGTATGGCCCATAGCTACACATGTTGAATTGTAAGAAGCAAATCGCAGGTAATTATATGAATTTATGCGTACAACTACTGGACCATGGATAATGTCCCAATTTTTCAACTTTTTGAAAACTCCCGGGTTGCTTGTGCTGTTCAGTACCCATCGTGCATCATCTGGGTTGATATCGGTACCCTCGTTGCAATCGATTTTGTGACTGGGCCAATCCATTGTCTGGCACTTTTTGCTCTGGTTTCATATACGTTAGCGTCGTTGATTGTCCATGGCCAGAGGAGGCTGGGTATTCGTAAGACAACTTACGCAATAATATGTACGCCAAAATGGAGAATTAAAACACTGTTTGCAAGCTAGAAGTTTGACGACATCTTTGTGCAAGCCACAGCACTCGCACACTTTCCAGTCTTTGTGTGTCGGCGATACATCGTCAAGCTAGCGCTTCAGCTTCACATAGTGAGGCAGTGTGTCAAAAGGAGATGTGTTTGGGTCTCCAGTGGACCATCTCGCGTGACGCGATAATACTGTTGTCTGCATTGAAACGATGAACGAGGAATCGGGAGTCCAACAGTAAGTACCACATCTCACCGTACATCGTCGAAGTACACTGTATATACATAAACACATGCATAACCTCTTACTAAGTACAACTTGGCAAATGGCTTGCCCGGAAGTAGACTGTCTGAGACACCGGGCATTGTGCAACGCCAGGGTCAATCGCACAGGACAAGCTCCATCAACCGGAGCCGACCGACCACACGATTCTGGAGGAGATTCACCACTGGAAAGAAATTATGAAGTATTAATACGGACAACCTACCGTTTCCATCCCGATGTTTACATAGTCGGCCATTTCACTCCTTAGCTTAGTTCGTAATCTAGATAACAATGACCCTAAGGCAGACTTGACAGATGTTCTAACAGCAATTACTTCAGACGATAATCCAGCTTGTGGCCATGTCTGCGGCGCCGCGATCGTGACCCATTGCTATCATTATCCAGCCACGCTATGAAGACCTCTCGACCTAACAAGTCTCATGGGATAAAGCAAAGCTGTATTGCCAAATGTGACAACAAAAAAGGCTGCTATGTTGCTGTTGCGACGGTAGCCTGGTTTAACGAGCAGCCTAAGCTGTAGTTGAATGCTTGATTACTTCGAGAGATCCTCGGTAATCAACAACACCACAGCTGTTTTCCAAAAGGCGCGTCAATACCCCTGATTTGTCCATCACATCCCACACATTCATCACGTCCAAGGTGCATCCCCACAATTTGCGTAGCTCAAAACAGAAACCTCTGTCAGACACACCTGAGGCAGTCTCCATATCCTCCCACTTTCCGATAAGCAGACTACCAAAAAACCCGTTAGCACCCTCGTCCGCAAGGCCAATACGAGATGCCTCTGCGAGAAGGTTTGCGCGAAGGACTGCTGCACGCTTAGTGAGAGAATGTGCAAAGCATGTGTAAGAAAAAATATAGCTCCAAGCGTCAAATACACCGTCGTTTGCCTTGAGCTCTTCTTTCCAATCTGACGGTACAGTCTTGGCGGATATGAGTTCGTGTGTTGTGCCAGTCACTTCCTCGATGTAAGTAAGGCGGTACCACAGCTTATACGCTCCACAGTCTCTGCTTTTACTCAGGGTTGCGAATTCCGGAGCAGGTGCTATGGTTACTCCGACGGGTCTGAAGCGTGATGGGAAACCTCCAACATGGTCATTATCGAGGAGAAGACGGAAGAGGCATTGTCTAGGGTCAAGGTCCGGATTCTGCATGTATGCTTGCTGCATGGCCCATATCTACCCATTTGCATTGTAAGAAATAGATCACAAGGTTTTGAAAAAAAAAGCATGCATACAACTACCGGTCTGTGGATAAAGTTCCATTTTTTCATATTCTTGAACGCTTCAGGGTTTACTGTGCTGTTTTGTATGCATGGTGGAACGCCTGGGTGAACAATATCGGTGCCTCTGTTGCAATCAATTTTGTGTCCCGGCCAAGCCATTATTTGGCACTTTTTACTCTAGTTATATGTGTATTAGCGTCGCCTGTGGACCCTGATGGGGAGAGGACAGCAATGCTAAGCTCACTTACACAGTAGTACGTACGCCCAAATAGAGAATCAAAACAATTTTTGCAAGCCAAGAGTTTGAAGACATCATTATGTACGCCACAACAGTCACACACTTTCCAGTCTTTGTGTGTCGGCGATACATCATCAAGCTTCAGCTTCACGTAGTGCGGCAGCGAGTCGAAAGGAGATGTGTTCCAGTCTTTGGTGTACCATCTTGCGTGACGCTCTAATACTGTTGTTTCCATTGAAACGATGAACGAGGAGTAGAGAGTCTGACTATACCACATTTCACCATTCTCTCAGATGTATGGCCAATGCTTCCCTCAATACTGTGGATGTGAGTCGTATAAACAATGGCCACTAGAAAAAATCACCTGATCTAAAATAAGGCGTGCAAAGAAGCGGACTGGCCGAGCATCGAGCATGGTGCAATCTCATATCTCATAGTGGACGTGAAAGCACATCTACGACAAGCTTCCGGGGGATATTAAAGTGTGTTAATTTGAAATATTACATGAATGGGAAGTTGTCCATGAGCAAAACCACCTGAGCCAAGGAGATGAAACGCCCTCAACAACCCAAACGCCAAGAATCTAGTGGCATACTTGGTCGATTATTGAAGAACCACTGATAGTATTCTTTGAATCAGGCATTTCATGTGTACGAATGTGGCCTCAATCAGATGAATATAGTTGCATCACCTATTTCTGAACGTGCTAGCTTTGAGTACTAATCCAGGTATTGAACGCATTCGTACTCACAGGGATAATGCTACAAATGTTATGTGGGTCGCGACAGAAGAAATTTGCCGACACCGTGCATCGCGTAAATACACTGTACCTACACTTCATAATGAGATGGAGCATTACTTCTTCATATTATGTGTATTGAAAAATTTGATGACGAAAGGGACTACTATGCTGCTACTGCGCCAGAGGCTTCAGTTTAATGATCATACCTAGGCAGCAGTCGAATGCCTGACCACCTCGAGAGATCCTCGGTAATCAACGACACCACAGCTATTTTCCAGAATGTGCGTCAATGCTCCAGATTCCTCCATCACTTCCCACACTCTCTCTAGGTCTAAGAGTAATCCCCACGCCTTACGTAGATTAAAATGAAAGGCCCGTTTAGGCAAACCCGGGGGATTTTTCAGATCTATCCACCTTCCGCCAAGTAGGCTACTAAGAGAAGAACCGTCTGCAGCTTCCTTTGCACGGTTAATACGAGCCGCCTCGACAAGGAAGTTTGCACGAAAGACCGCTGCACGCTTAGTGAGCGAGTGGGAAAAGCATGTGTACGAGAAGACATAGTTCCAAACGTCAAATGTGCCTTCATGTGCATCAGGTTTCTCTTTCCAATCCGAAGGTACGGTCTTGACAGACGTGAGCCGGTGAATTTTGCCAGTCGTTTCTTCCATATGACTAAGGCTGTACCAAAGCTCCTGCGTTTCGCTTTTGCTCATAGCTGTGAGATCCGGAGAAGGAACTATGGTTATCCCAAGAGGTCGAAAGCGTGACGGGAAACCCCCGAGATGATCAGATTCGAGGACAAGATGGAATAAATGTTCTCTTGGGTCAAGATCTTGATTCTGCATGTACGCCTGTTGCATGGCCCATAGCTACCGATATTGTACAGTAAGAAGCAAATCGCGATTTTGGTATCTAGAATGATACGTACGATTACTGGCCCATGAATAAAGTTCCATTTTTTCATCTTCTTGAAAACTTCCGGGTTTTTGGTATCATTTAGCACCCACCCCGGATCGTCTACGTTGATAATATCGGTCTCCCCATTGCAATCAGTTTTGTGTGTGGGCCAATTCATTATCTGGCACTTTTTGCTCTAGTTTCATGTACGTTAGCGTCTAGTCGCCTGTGGGATGAGGGTGGGGAGTCCTACGATAACTTACTCAATAGTACGTACGCCCAAAAGGAGAATCGTAACAATTTTTGCATGCTAAGAGTTTGATGACATCGTTGTGTACGCCACAACGGTCACACACTTTCCAGTCTTTGTATGTCGGTGATACATCGTCGAGCCGCAATTTCACATAGTGAGGCAGCGAATCGAAAGGGGACATATCCCAATCGTCTGTTAGCCCTCTTGCATGACGCTCTGATACTGTTGTCTGCATTGAAATGATGGGCGAAGAATAAAGAGTCTGACTACGCCACATCTCACCATTCCCTTAAGTCTGTGGTCAGTACTCTACCCAGCACCTTGGATAGTTAAGAACTGCAACAAGCGGACTGGCCGAGCACGAAGTATGGTGCAATCCATAATTAAATAACAATCGCCGTAAAGGACACAAGAAAGCCTCCAGAAATAAACTAAGTATACCACTTTGAAGTGGTAAATCACTGGCAAGTTATCCGGGAGCAAAGTCACCCAGACTTGGCAAAACAAGAGTCCAAATTTGCGCTAATCCTAACGAAATCGGGTGACATCTTTGCTAGATTATCGAAGGACCACTTGGACTCTTTTTGAAATCGCAAACTTCTTGTACTTTTTCATATATTAATGCGGTTCCAACCGAATGGATGACGGTTACGTTATCAAATTCTGAACGTACTGGATTTGAGCGCTAATCTTGGCACCGAAAGCATTCGTACTCACGTGTATACTGCTGCAAATGTTATCTGGGTCGCGACAGAGAGACCTTGCCGACGCAGTCGACCCCACTCCAATATATCCTCGAGCCAAGCCAGCAAGGACTTCAGAGACTGTCTCCTTCCACGCTTCCCATTCATTTTTGGACCAGTTCGTGACATAGATATGGCGAGCTTCGGTTGTTCTTCGTATCACAGAGCTGTCTTGAGCCATTTTAGACTCTAATTCGCTCTCGATGCCAACTGTTCCTCGCGCGGCTTGCTGTGCGCGATAAATATTTGAGACAATGGTGAGAGCCGATCGACATTCTGCACTCTCCCGCCTTTGCCGTTTAATAGCGGATGCGACGAGGATCTTATGCACTGAAAGTACCCACACTTTGACTTCCTCTCCTTCGGTAGTGGATATTAGAGCAGAACAGATGATATCCAGTGTACCCTTGAACGAATGGTTAGGAGCCGTGTCCACGAGCCAGCGAAAGCCGCTTGCGAGACGGAATTCTTCGAAGAACCAACGGTATGAGCAGACACGGTATATGAGCTGCATTAAATCTGGGACAGGATTCGCAGGTAGAGACATTTTTATAGAATTAGGCCAATCTGTGGCTGAGTCACCATCCCAAAGGGAGTGTAATGCAGGTCGATGCGGAATAGTAAACCAATCAGAAGCATTCTAAGGATTGTAAGTAGCTGATCCCAACATAGGTAAACTCTTACTATATTGTGGCTTTCAACCTTCTGTACGCCGAATAGCCGCGACATTACGGAGTTGGCGTTCTGCGGAGAAGTACTAATGATTGCGTTTATGAAGCCGAGTTCGGATACCTGTAAGTGGGTGTCGTTGACCTTTGATCTGCACCACCAGTCGAGAGCCACGTCCCATGCCTCCCAGCTCGCAGCAGTCAATGCCAGTTTGGACGATGGATACACCCAACTAGAATTGGATCCAGCAGAAGCGTACAACCGGAGAATAGGGTCTTTGATGCGCGAAAGCCGGTCGATTTGTGACCCAGATACAGTTGTAACATTGCAAAGCCGACGAGCTGCGATATCGGCTTGCTTCCAGATAAGCTGGTGGGAGGTAGCAGAAAGCCAGCCCGGAGTTCGGAGTAGCGTGTCGAGTCCTAGGTAAAAGCGAATTCTCCATTCGTCCCAGTTCCATTTATCTTCTCCAGATAAGTACGGCTTGGGAATCAGATACCCGTAAATGTGAGCGAGAAGTGACCGTGTATTTGAATCCATAATCTTGTACTTCCAGGCGTCTGCGATTATAAATAGAGATACGATTGTGTTTGCGTCCTTGACCGGTGAGGGCTTGAGACGGAAGAACCACAACACCTCCTGATAGAATAGGTTAGGGTCCACATACTGTGATTTTTGTGTGGTTTGGAGCGCACCACCCAATATCTGGGTGATAATGGCATCGTGAATGTCTTCGACAAGGCTCCTATCGGTGGCATCTTGCTCTTCACGGAGAAACGTCTCCACTGACACCAAATAACGGTTGACTGGAGAGTTGTCTTGCGACGATGCTCCAGCATATCGCCAGGATAGGATATCGTATAGAATGTCCATCACCTCTTCGGGAAAGATGTACTGGTTTGGGTTTGATGAATTGTAGGAAAGCATACGTGCCAGGTTCATATCTCCGTTCTTTGACTGGTATGTGGCGTTAATGATTATTTTATACTGATGGGGTTCAGTCTTCTGCCAGGCGTACAATCTTGAAAGATGAGCGACGAGGAGGCTGGTCGAGCACGATTGTGCACAACCTAGTGCAATATGGAGTTGTCCGAATAGATATCGAATCTGTCCTTGGCTTCGCTGAAGGGCAAGGCCCGCGAGGTATGAGATAGACGTGGTAGAGGATTCGCATGCTGCTACAAGGAAGCTGTTGAATTCGAAATTGGTTTCCGGAATGTCCCACATGAGAGTGAATGCTTGAAGAGTAGGCTCTAATTCTTTCACTTCCCACTCAGAAAAGGGTATCTTGGTGTTGGCGCGCGAAAAGTAGGGCTCGAGGAGAACCATAAAGATCGCCTCCCAGGGCGCCTGCTCGACAATTGGATCGAGCAGCTGATCTGGAGGGAGCAGAAGTAGCTCTCGAATAATGGATCGAAAATAGCCAGCCGTATGTGGCAGGACATCGACTTTTTTCATTAGCCACACAAGTGACGTCCGCTTTATGTCAGTAATGGATCGAACGCGCCTATCTTCTCTCGCTTCGAACGAGTTCAATGTATGAGGATGGGGTATACGGCTGGCAAGTTGTTGCAAGTGACGTCGGATATCTTTCGAGACCCGGCTGAACCTCGACTGTCCACGGCGTGATGCGATCGTGTGAGCGTGTCCCTGTGATAGCAAGGAGATAGGCTTTATGAGGGAATGGTATGTTGCGGAAAGGAGTTGTGGTAATGAGCGAGAAGCGGGAGTACGAAAGGGTGCCTCCACGTATATCATGCCGATGAATGTTGTGATAAGCGCGAAGCTGGCACCGCAGATCAGCCCTGCGATAATGATCCCAGCTACGCCGCGATGGATGACCTACATCCATTCGGCAAGTCCGACGAAGAAGAGAAATAGTGATATGAAGATGAGGCCGGGAAGGAACGCAATAATCTGAACCATTTTCCATTTCTCTACACCTAGATAACGAAAATGGCGCTGGAGCGCTCGATCTTGGGGTGACGATTGGTTGAGACCAGCGTCGTAGGATCCAACCCATTGAAGGGCGAGCACGGCCCCAAGTGCGGCGATAAGACTAGACGAAATGCTGAGGAAGAAGTAGTAGTTGATCCTAATGGCGTAGGCTGGGGCGACGAAGGTAGTTGGTTCAAAAGCAGGAATAGTGTTGTTCGCGAGCTGGTTGCTAATGGCCAGCAGAACATCACGAGTGACTATTGCCGGATCCTCTTGAAGTAACCTCATGCTTTCGATAATAAACGCCGTCAAAACAGCAGAATAGAGTGCGGCCTAAGCTAAAGTGAGAAAGAGAAAGACATAACGATGAGATAGTAGCTTACAAAGATTAGAAGTGTGTTTAAAGAGTCGTTCCAATCCTTGATGAGCTCTCCGTCTATCGTCATTGCCCGACTGTTGTACACTTCCCAGGCCGTGGTGTTTGCGTCGACGTTCAAGGAACCAGGTGGTGCCCTCGCTTCTCCACGGAGACCGAACAGGGTTGCTGGTGGACGTAATTTGCCTTGAGTACCATCTGCCTCCATAATAAATCTACAAGATTGCTATTGCCAGTAGCTAGGCGTGCATAGAGATTGGCTTGAGGACCCCTGGCTTGACTTCCTAGCCGTATAATATTTTTTCACCAAATAATATTGGATTTTATGTAACAAAACCCAGCGTTTGCCGGAATAGAAACGAGGTGGGAAGTAGGTTGGCACCGCCACCTCACCTTTGGACCTTGCCACTGTAAGCAGCCACATGGCGTCCGCAGGAGAGGAAGCCGCGGTCATAGCTCAGGAGTTTGTTACAAGTATGTTATTTATATTCATTTAAATGTGAGTTCTGACGGTTATTATAGGTCTCGATAACGTACCTGCCGAGGTTCAATTCCTGCTGGCGGAGATGCGTGAACGTGAGAGTAAAATACTCGGTTCGTCTTGACTTTCGGTCGCTTGGTTATCAATAACATGACTTTAGAACTACAAAACCGATTGGGACCCCGCGCGGCCCAATACATTCGACATGCCTCCAAGAATTCCCTCAACGAAAAGGACGCCCAAATGTTTGACAAAATCCAGACCGACTTTGAACGCATCTCCGCTCTCTCTGACGAAAAAGTGGAGCTAGCCAAAAAGCTCAAGCGGCTCCTGACGAAGCATGCCAACCGACTTCAAGTTGAGCTTGGAAGGATAACACACCCCGGAGAGTACACAAGATCAGCAATCCCATATGCAACTCCTACCGTTCCGATTTCAACTCACCATCTTCCTGCTCTCCCTACCATTGCGGCAACGCCTATGACACTAAACCCTGTAGTGAGGACACCCATGACTGGTGTTCTGGCTACCATGCAATCCGATTCAATTTCGACTGCTGCATCTGTGAATGCTGCACCTCCGGCGGTGGCTCCTGTACCAACTGTTTTAGAACCGACAGGCACGTCAGTCTCTGCTGCACCCTCCCCGGCGAGTGCCCCCGCTACTAAACGTAAGCAACTGAGTCCTTTATTCGATTTTGATACTGACTTTTAACAGGACGTCGACTCAATTCGACTGCACCAGCGGCTCCATCGGCACCTGGGACGCCTGCTGCGACTCGCCCTGCTGCCCCTCGTACATCAGGTAACACCACAGCTGTCGCGTCAAACCTTGCTCCCATAACACCTTCCGTCCCTGGTACTCCGTCTACCTCGCGACCTCGGCGTGCAGCAAGTGCGACTGTCGTGAACACTTCACCATCTGCACCAACTACCGCTGCAGCAGGGGGACAAAAGAATGCCACAGAACGGAACATGAGCGAATCGACGGTCAGCAGTGCTACTACTGGCACCGAAGCAGGAGGAAATGGTGATGACAAGGATGAGGAGATGGCAGATCCTGGGAGTGCTAGCACTGGCGAAGGAGAGGGAGACAATGATGACGGACCGTATTGCGTGTGTCAGGAGAAGAGTTATGGCGAGATGATTGGATGTGACAATGGGGCGGACTGCCCATATCAATGGGTGAGTAGTCAGCGGGCGTAATGCCTCGTCCCTTCTCCGGACCGTGAACGCACCAGCTGATCATTTGATCCTACAGTTCCATGTCGCTTGTGTGCATGTGCAAAAACCGCTTCCCAACACATGGTATTGCGATCATTGTACGAAGAAGTTGGGTTTTGCGGATAATACCGGTGCATCGCTAACTACCTCTGCAACCAACAAAGAAGATGGACGTGGTGCCAGGAGAAGACGTAAATAGGGTCACTGAGGATGGTGTATTTTGAAATGATACGGCGGCCATGGTATCCCGTTGTCGAGTTATGTTAGTCGTCTAGTAGCGAGTCTCCTTTGTAACACTGCAATATTCTATGGCTTATGCGCTTTTCTAATCACTACGGTATGGTCACTCAGTACGTTCACGAAAGTGCCAACACCCATTCCTTGGTCCCTACCACTCTGATAAATTTGAATGGTTTTTGCCTACGACGCGCCGATGCGGATAAAATCCCTATTCGACGACCTATAGCCGAGTTTATTTACCGACACCCAATCGGCTTATTTGTCGGTTTGACGGAGAAGGAAGATCGCGGGGCAAGCTCCATGGACGCCGATGACCTGCATTCTGTGATCCTGCTCAGCATCTGAATACACAATATCTGGATCGGTTGCATATCTTGAAAAGGGTGTTCGCGTGCTTGCGCTTTCAGTCTAGAATGGCCAGAAGCATGAAACACCCCAATAGGCTCTAAAACCGTCGGAATCAATAATCAAAGAAAGTCCATTTCCACACAATGACCTTTGGTCAATCGGCCCTATTTCTCCAATTCATCGGGGAAGACTCTCAGGCCCACTACTCATGACCCTTCCCGGGCCTGGTCGCTTCCGAAGGATTATATTAGTGTGTTGTGTCACGGATCATCTCGTATTAGCCGGGGCGGATTAAAGGGTGAGACTTGTCCAATCTTTTCCCTTCCCGGATTCTGCGAGCTGACATCTCCATTCCTCCCCCAAGCGGTGTTAGGTCAGCTAAATTGTAGCTTGTTGTGGTACTAAAGCAATGTGACAGGCAGATCATTCGAAATGCTCCCGCCATTACCGCGACCTGTTGACGACACTATACAGTGACCCTGCACGGCTCCTGCGGGATAGAGACAGATTCAAGTCAGCTTACTTCATATTTTCCGCTTGCTAGGCAGGAACAGATTTGTAGAACAACCTTCGGCCCCCTCTTTTGCCTATAAGAGATGCGCAAACAGGCGGTGGTGAGGAGACATCGACTCTCATGAATCTTTCGACACTAGTTCTTCTCCTCTCTGCCACAGCGGCACTCGCCCAGCATTCCCTCACGGGGACGCTGACGAACCCCAACGCAAATGCCATCACTAAGAACCTCTTCAAATTCATCGTCTCCAACTATGGAAAGCACATCATTTCTGGTCAGCAGGACGTCAATAGTTACAAGTACGTACCTCATCCCACCGTATCACTGGTCCAGGTCTGAACTCCTTGCAGCTGGGTAAAGACCAACATTGGCAAGTCTCCGGCCATCTTGGGTGTCGACATGATGGACTACTCCCCAGGCCGAGTTGAGTACGGAGCCAGCTCCAACGAAGTGGAGAATGCTATTGCTCACCACAACAATGGCGGTATTGTCACATTTGTCTGGCATTGGGGCGCACCATCTGGATTGTATAACTCGGCTTCACAGCGTGAGCATACCCATCTCTCGGATCTTTCCATCTTGTTGACTTTTATTCGCTCTAGCATGGTATTCTGGATTCTACTCGGAAGCCTCGTCGTTCAACCTGGGAAATGCCTTGGCTAATACCAACGGAAACGATTACAAGCTTCTTATCCGCGACATCGACGCCATTGCTACCCAGCTTAAGCGTCTCCAGTCTGCTGGTGTGCCAGTTCTCTGGCGCCCTTTGCACGAAGCCGAAGGTGGATGGGTACGTGTAGAGTGTACTCACGACGCCCGAATCATGCTAATAGCTTCATTTTCAAATAGTTCTGGTGGGGACGCAACAAAGACTATACCTCATGCAAGAAGCTCTGGGCCATCATGTACGACCGCATGACTAACTACCACGGACTCAACAATCTCATCTGGGTCTGGAACTCGATCGCTTCAAACTGGTATCCAGGCGACAGCACCGTCGATATTGTCTCGGCCGATCTCTACCCTTCGGCTGGCGACCATAGCCCCCAAACCGGATCCTATAACAGCCTCAAGTCTTTGGTAGGTGACCGCAAGCCAGTTGCTTTGAGCGAGTGCGGCGTCATTCCGGATCCTGCCCAGATGCAAAGCGCTTCTGCTCATTGGAGCTGGTTCTGTACGTGGTGTGTACCTTTTACCCTGGACAAGCCGTCTCCACTGCTCATCGTTTCAAAAGGAATGGAAACTTTATCCAAGATGGAAACTACAACTCGCGTAGCTTCCTCACGAGCCTCTACAACTCTGCTTGGGTATTGACTTTGGACGAAATCAGCGGTTGGAAGACGGGGACCGGTGTCACTACCACCTCTGGTCCTGTTACCACGACTACTACCCGCCCAACGAGCACTACTACTTCGCCTTCTACAGGTGGTACCGTTGCTCTTTGGGGACAATGGTTAGTCCGCATCTGTCTTCGTTGTAAGAAAGAAAGTTGCTGACTTTTCTCGCAGTGGTGGGCAGGGCTGGACAGGAGGAACGCAATGCGTCTCGGGCTCAACGTGCCAAGCTGTATCTCCTCCTTGGTATTCTCAGTGCCGTCCTTGATGCAGCTCTCTTGTGCCCGACACTTCTCTCCAATCAGTTCAAACCCTACTCTCAATATACCAGTTTTCTGTACCCTCAATGAATGAGCTGAGTATCTTGAGAACACTTAAGTATAAGTCTTCATCCCGGTCTGTATGATGCTCTCACTTGTCCAAGACCAAGTCTCAGTTATTGTTTTCTAGCATTCACTGAACCTCTGCCCTTCGGGCCTGTGCACGGCTCGAGTCAATGTGCTCAAAAAGGGCCAATCGTGTCGCTTGATTATGAGCGTCTAATCAGGTACATGCCCTGTAGTAAGTCATTCAACGAATCTTCATCCGCGCTGTAGCCATGATCTCCAGTTACACTCCGCTATCCACCAGGGATTATCCTGAAACCGACTTCTGCCGAGGTTAGTCGTTTTCGACGGGTCGTACTAGCATCCTATGCCTCACATAGCCCCTGTTTGACAGAGCAGAATAAATAGAAGGATGAAGTTACAGGACTTGGGCCAAACCAAACAATGCTCATCGCGGTTTGCCCGGACCGGTGTCTCCATGTTGTCTTATATATCCCGATGAGTAGCGGGTTTAAGCCTTGTTGTATTACTACAAAATTATAGCAGGCTAATCGTTCGAAATGCTCCCACCATTACTACGCCTATTGACAACACAATACTCCGATCCTGCACGGCTGTTATTGTATGTGTAGAGACATACAAGTATTGTACTACCTGAATTTCTCCGCTCTCTGGTCAAATTAATTCCTGACATTCGCTTCGATCCTTTCTTTACCTATAAAAGGAGGGTAAGGAGTGTCTGGAAGGAGAAACAAGACATCCTTATGCAGATTTCAACTCTCTTTCTCGTTATCTCTGCCACTGTGGCACTCGCCCAGCACTCCCTGACAGAGGCGCTGTCGAACCCCAACGCAAACACCATTACTAAGACTCTCTTCAACTTTATCTTGTCCAACTATGGGAAGCACATTCTCTCCGGTCAGCAGGATGTCAGTAGCTACGAGTACGTACTTCACCCCGCTATATTACTGACCTACGCCTAACCTATTCGTAGCTGGGTGAAGACCAATATTGGCAAGTCTCCGGCTATACTGGGCGTCGACATGATAGACTACTCCCCCAGTCGAGTTGAGTTCGGAGCCAACTCTAGCGAAGTAGAAAATGCTATTGCCCACCACAATAATGGTGGTATTGTCGCTTTTGTTTGGCACTGGAATGCGCCTTCTGGACTGTTCAATACGTCTTCTCAGCGTAAGTCTCGCAAATGAATGACTGTCTTATATCATTATTGACTTTAATTCATTTTAGCCTGGTATTTTGGGTTTTACTCGGATGCTTCATCCTTTAATCTGGGAAATGCCTTGTCCAACACTACCGGAGACGACTATAATCTTCTCATCCGCGATATTGATGTCATTTCTACTCAGCTCAAACGCCTCCAATCTGCTGGCGTCCCTATTTTGTGGCGTCCTTTGCACGAAGCTGAAGGAGGATGGGTACGCAATTGTTACCTCTACAAGAGTTGAACCGGCTGATCCCCCGTTCTGTACAGTTCTGGTGGGGACGTGACAAGGACTATACCTCGTGCAAGAAGCTTTGGGAGATCATGTATGATCGAATGACCAACCACCACGAACTCAACAATCTCATTTGGGTTTGGAACTCGATTGACCCAAACTGGTATCCAGGTGACAGCACTGTCGATATTGTCTCTGCCGATCTTTACCCTTCGGCTGGCGACCACAGTCCCCAAACAGACTCATATAATAGCCTCAAGTCTTTGGTGGGTGACCTCAAGCCAGTTGCTTTGAGCGAATGCGGGGTCATCCCGGATCCTGTTCAGTTGCAGAACACCTCTGTACATTGGAGTTGGTTCTGCACGTGGTGTGTATCTTTCACGGCTGGGAAGAGATTCAGCTTGTTCATGATTTCCAAAAGGAGCGGAGACTTTATTCAAGATGGAAACTATAACTCGCGCAGCTTCCTTACCAATCTTTACAGTTCTCCTTGGGTGTTGACGCTGGATGATATTGGTGATTGGAAGACGGGGAGTAATAGCACCCTCCCATCTAGTCCTCCAACGAGTAGTGCTCCTCTGCCCTCTGCTAGTGGTACCGTCGCATTTTGGGGACAATGGTTAGTTTGCACCAACTTAAATTGATGAACAAGATCTTGCTAACCCCTTATCAAAAGCGGTGGGCAGAGCTGGGCAGGAGAAACTCAATGCGCCTCCGGGTCTACATGCCAAGCTGTCACTCCTCCTTGGTATTATCAATGCATCCCTTGATTCAGAATTTTCGTAATTTAGACATTTTCCCCAAGTAGGGTGAACCTGACTCGTCTCAGTTCATATGCTTGTGATGTCCACTACCGAAAGCGCTGAGAATCTTAAAACGGGTTTGATTATAAGCCCGCATACTCAAGTGCTTCTGACCGCAAAGGTTTCCGAGACAGGAACCCGATTATATCCTGCTTCGAGAAGCTACCAGCCCGTGCTCCATCCATCCAAGACGCTTATTCAATCAGGTAGGTAGAAAGCTTGGACCACAAGAAGAAACTCAAAGCTACTAAAGTGAGAATCAAAAGTGAAAGAGCCCACCCAGAAGAATCAAATATACTGATAGCTCAGCCGTATATGAGATCGAGTGATAGATATGAGCGAAAGAAATGGTCTATTTCGTGGTTTTAATAAGACAAACATCACTGCTAAATGGGGTCTGCAACGATATGTTAGGAGCAGAGTGACCACCGAAGACATCAAGAACAAGTGTGCAAATAAGGCAGGGTGGGAAACGAGAGGATGCGGCGAGTAGCTATGGCTGACAATAAAACGTGGAAAGGGAGAATTTACTACTTATAGACCTCGCTCGTAGTTGTCTTCATGGCCCTAGTGACAGAACGGGACACTTCTCCAGGAATTCTTGCATCTCCTACGCCAGAGTCCGCATCGAGTGATGCGCTAGGAGAAAAAGAATAAGGAGCAAAACAATTCCCGCGCTACGCTCTGGTACTGCTTGATGCCTAACTTTGAGCGGCTTTGAGGGTGCGTTCGTAAGCGAGCCTCCTGACTCCGGTTGCGAAGGGGTACCAAGAGAGGAAGAGGAAACCGAATTGGATGTATTATTCGAAGTTTCTGTGGATCTCTCGAAAGACAATGAACTGCGAAGGCTACTGATGTCGTCTAGGTATCCTTTTACCAGCTTATTCTTTGATTCAGGATCAGATAGATAGTCGAATGGTGTGGATTCTGTCTGGTCCTGCAAGAAGAATTCGAGTAGCATAAGCCTGTGTATGTTGTTAAACCCCTGACACTGGGGCCAGTTCTTGAACAAGTAGAACACATTGATATCCATTTCTGGATCTCCAGTTGGAATATCTAAAGCAAAACGCACATCCGAGTCTTGCAGAAGGTTTAGGGCAGGTAGGAATATCAGAGGAAGCCAAATTTTGGCACAATGCTTCGGGTCCTCGGAATATTCGCCCTTATGGTTCACGAGGTATTGAGAATCTGGGGAGATATCTTGAAAAGAATAAGGGAGCATACACTTCCAACAGATCTTGTCGGGTTTCTTCTCGCGCAATTCGATCTTAAGCTGTTCAAGTAGACACAGGCTCAGAGATGGCGAACTATTTAGGTCTGGACATGCCTGGGAGACCGTGAGAATGCAAATAAATGAAAAATCAATGCGCAAGGTGGTTACCTCTTCAGAGTGAGCGGCACCGGGACAAGCCCCGCAACGGTTGTCTCTTTTTCGACGTACATCAACAACTTTATATAAAAGGGGACTGATATTGTCCCGGATGAGAGAATCTAAACTACGATTGATTCGTCGGATAGTTGTGATTCTTGCAGCTGACATCGAAATGAGCGGAGAGGCGGGAGCCAAGTTGCATGCACCCACTCATTTCTTTCCCTTGTGGGCCTTTATACATGCAAAAACAACGATGTATGTTATTAAAAATGTTGTGTTATGTAACCACTTTCCGGAGAGCGTGAACTACCGGAGGCCTAAACTACAAACCCAACGCCTTCATACCGTCACTTCTATGGAAGGAAGGTCCATCCATTGCATAAAGAAGCATTATACATAAACCATCAACAGTGAGACGATAAGTGAGTAACCATGTCACCGCTACTTTCTAAGCGTCGCCAACTTAGGAGGTCTCGAATCCCCAATTCCCGCTTCAGTAGCAGTGCGCTTATTAGGTGCTTTTGGCGACATACGTGATGCCGACGGAACCAGGGGCTCTGAAGGGGTACACACACGATTCTTTTGACTGGGAATGGTCAGCCACTGAGGGCCTCTCATACGCACAATCTTCTCCGTTTGGCCATTGGAGGTTGGGCTCACATTGTTCTGGGTTGGTTTCTGGATGGACGACAAGGTATGGAAGTATGAAGTGATTGACGGGTTGGAAGTCGAGGCCGGCCGTGGGTGTCCACCCAATTCCCTCGTTTGCTGATTTCTGGTCGTACTGGCCTTACTGTGGCTTGGCGTATCATTGGCGGTATGGGTAGCAACAGAATTGGTACCAAGAGTGGGAGGTATGTTGACGGAACCGGAGTTAGCGTCACGCAAAGTGACTGATGGAGGTTTTACGGTAATTGGAAGAGGAATACCCTCGGTCTTTCTTTCAAGATCACTTGAAGCACAGGAGATGTCGAGGGTCATCCCAGCTGTCGCTTTAGCATCTACTACCAGAAAAGCATGAGTACACACTATATATCTCAGAAGGAGGATAAGACACACCAGAATTGGGAAACTCGGGTTTTTGGGCCGGGAATTTCCCATTTCCCAACGGCTTGAATAGAAGGCCCCTTTCCCAAGGGACCTCGCCTTTTTGGTGAGCCACAAAGAACTTGACCAACTTGCGGACGGATTCTGCGTCTTGCCTCTCTGGCGGCTTAATCTGTGTCCCCTCTGGGAGAACGTCCTCTTGTATGAAGCTCTCTGGCTGGTCTTCAACGCGTTGCCAGGGCATTCGTACATCCTTCCAGCCACAAGCGACTATGTAAGAGGATGTGAGTATAGGAATGAGAGGAGGTGACGTTTCACTTACTCCGACGTTCGTACAACCCTTGGCGATATAGTGCACGGAGAGGAGTGACGCTTACACCTGTGGGATCACGAAGATACTGAATTCCATTGCACCAGAGTGGAGATTCGTCTTTGTCAGATTGTGTATCTTGACGGTTCGCCGCCGCCTTCTCGCTGTCTGTATCTTCAACCATTGTATGAACGTTAGCTCTCGGGATAATTACCAGTAAAAAGTAGTATCAAATACTCGTTTTATGAATGTAATTAGCATACTCCGTCAAAAGAGCCATAAATTGACCATGTACGCGATTGCCATGCCGCTCCTGGAGCCAGCTGGTGAGTGACGGCAGGCCCTCCGAGCGGGATTGAGCACTAATAGAGTGTGTTAGTATCCCATATCTGTGATAATAGAATGGCACATACATTAACGCTTGAGGTTTCTGTTCCTGCTCAGCAGGAAGGAAGACGAGGGACACGAGAGGAAAGGAGAACGCCTCTTGGGCATCAACGTGTATCTCCTGAAGCTTTGAGGCCAAAAGAGTGGTCCTTTTACTATAAGCTATTAGTTTCACAGCAATCAATGCGCAAACACGATACGTACTCTACTGAACCCAAGTCCGGACCCGACTTATGCAGCGTATCGGCTTGATCAATCCAGGATTGACGCTCGTCAGGCGTGAGTCTCATCCATTCATCTTGGTACTCCTCTCTTAGCAGCTTGACGCGTTCGTGTCGGAGGCGTGGATTTTGCCGGATTCTCTTGTCAACTCGCTTTGTGGCTGTTGTATTCTGTTGTCCGTAGAGGTCAACGGCAGGTAACACGTTGGGATAAAACATATTGTTTTGGCTCAGGCCTCCGGTTGGTTCTTTGGGGTAGCGTGCTTCGATCCTCGCGGTGTGTCCTGCACGGATGAGCGGTACAGTGAGCTGACGTCCCGAGATATTGGGAAAGTTGGGATTATCAGGCAGGCTTTCGGGTCGCATAGGTGCTTCTGTCAGAGCTTGGGCATTGGTAGGTAGATCCATCGATAGGCTATCTAGAAAATATTTGAAAATTAGTCAACTTGCTCAATGAGTCAATGTACACCTTGTATTACCTAAATTGATTGATACGAGCTCAATAGAGGGTAGACCGTCGAAAATGGTGAAGGGGGATAGAAAGGGAAAAAGGGGCGGAGCCCCAGCAAACGAATTTATAACATCAAGCACACGTGCCCCTGTCTAAAATTAAGGTTTTAAGGGGTTCTGGCCAATGGCAGGGGCCGAAGCTATCAGGCCGCAAAGTTGGCAGCCAAAAGTGCCCGTGCACAGGCAGACTGGGGGGCCCCCGAGGGGTTAGCCCGCGTTCGCTTGTTTTCGCATATGGCCGCGCGTGTCCAGGTGTGTTCATTCAACCTTCGGGAGATATTGCTTATTGGGTGCTTTATTGCGGAAACCGCAATGCCGATGAAGGTGGAGGACTGGCAAGCGTGGATTACCTTCGCCATTGCCAGGGGTAAAGATGATCAGAGGAGATATAAGGGTGACGGATGAAGCTCCTATGTCGCGTGATATAGTTTATTGCTGATTCCATGCGAGCAATGGGATGGTCAGGCTCAGGTTGTGACTTGAGCTCGACCACCTCTAACCATTCAGGGAACCGCCAGTAAAAACACCTGTAGATCATGTATTCAAACGTAATTGCGGAATTTGATACTGTACAGTGGGACCTAAACAGTAGCTACGAAAAAGCCGGGAGAAAGAGAAGAAAGGCTGGAGTTCGCCGTCGGTGACTCTATCAAAGGCTGCATATATGGTCTCAAATGGAGCTAACCCGACGAAGAGAACGCTGGTTTGTAATAAAAAGCTTCATTTTTCTACGAAACCCGCTTGAGCAGCAGTGCGTTTGCGACCAGCAGGAGCCTTGCGTGGTTTGCTAGCCGATGGCCGAGGTATTTGCACTGACGTGGTCTTCGTAGATGGCTGTTGACTGGGTGCAGCATTGGCAGCGTCCGTGCGCACAATTGTCTGAGTGGTAGAGGCCACAATGGTGATGGGCTCGACGGGGGTAGACACAGGATTCGGAGTGTTTGAATTCCCATGTGAAGTTGCCAGCCCCGTAGTAGGAGGAGAGGTCTTTTCGACGCCACCGCGAGCCCCAGGCGGAGAGGTAGCGATGACGCTCGTGTTGTTCTGAGATCCTTGAAGGGTAGGATTTGGGACAGGGTGGGTTTCTGTGGTGAGTACGGGCTGTTGTTTCCCACCAAGTTGTGTCATTTGATGCTGGCGGAGTTGCGCGGCCAGGAGCTGGGATCGGGCGACCGTTGCCTGGCTGCTCGTGCCATTTGACCCAGCCTTGTAGATATTTTGATGGTTGGGTGTAGCCATGTTAGTAGAAGAGCCGGTAGCGGCGGTGTCGGAGATATGATTGACCCCATGGAGGGCTGGTGCCCCTACGTGGGTGGCGTTGGTGTTAGGGGGTATGCTAGAGACGCTGATGATGTCGAGAACTCTCTCTGGTTTAGTTTTATCAGCATCTACTGTGATATTTATCGGTACAACAGTGATCATACATACCAGTTCTAGTTCTATGAGCGTAGCTGGCATAGTCCGCGAAGAAAGTCATGAACTGAACAAGTGTTCTATTACCGTGTGTCATCTCAAGCCACTCTGCGAACGACAATAGGCCTCCCGAACGGGACTGATAACTGGTAGAATGCATCAGCAACGTAATGTAGACAAATAGTAGCTACTTACAATAAAGCTTCTGGCTTAGAGTATTGGTCCCCAGGAGTAAAAACGACGGACAAGAACGGGTTATGAGCTGCATCATGAAGGACAGTGTGGCAGTTCGACCAATTCCCACTCAATTTCCCGTGACTGTAATAATTTGTCACTCAATCAATGCGCAAGCAGGATACGTACGTGGCTGGGCCAGAGTTCAGGGCCGGATTGTTTGCGGTTTGGCCATTGGAAGGTCCTTCACCCGAAGATGCAATATGTTCATACCCTGGACGTGTGTAATCCAAGGTTCCGTTTGGCTTTCCACGGTAGATCGCTTGAATCCTTAAGTTGTTCGCCACTGGGATAGACGATGTATGAGGTATTCCAGACGTGTATACCGAAGAAAGTACGTTGCTAGGATTACCTGGAGTGACTCCAGGGTGCATGGGCGCTCTTATCGGAGCTTGAGCGTTGGTGGACGTGTTCATCGATAAATGGTCTATAAGAAATGATTTAAAATCAGTAAACTTCACGAAATGTTCTAAATACCTCAATTGGGTTCTAAATTGGGTCGATTGGGTGGGAAGACTGCTGACAACGTAGATGGGGGGAAGAGAAGGGGAGCTCGAGGGAGCTCCAACAAACGACTTTATAACATCCAGTACACGTGTACCTGTCCAAATTTGAGATTTTAAGGGGTCCTGACCAATGGCAGGAGCCGAAGGTGTCAGTCTGCAAAAAGGCAAGGGGCACAAATCCACAAATCGCGGCACACTGCGAATCGCAGTGAGCGCATCCAGCGCACACGGCCTTCACCCGCAAACCCGTCGGAGCCGGGCCGTAAGTAACCGAGATTGCAGCTGATATCAGCATACATTTTTATCGCTTCCGTCGCATTTCAGTAGCTCGATTTAACTTCACCTATAGGTGGGTGATCAGTGCAGGAGAGTGGCATGTTTACGCGTCTGTTCATTCAATCTTTTGAAGACAATGTATATCGGGTGATTTGTTGCGCAAACCGCAATGTCGATAGAGACGGAAACGCCCGACGAGGTGTGGAGTCTTCGCCATTATCAGGCGTAAAGATGGTCAGAAGAAAACATAAATGGCATTTTCAGCCATTATACCATCTAATATAGCCTCTTGCTGACTCAAGGCGCATTATTCGAGGAGATGGTCAGGTTTCAGGTTGTGGCTTGAACTCGACCACCTCCATCTGTTCGCCAAATCGCTAGCAAAGATATGGCGCATACTCATTGTAGATCATGCGCTTAGAAGATGCCCTAAATTGTCTATTGTACAGCCATACCTAGGTGATGAATACGAAGAAACATAGAGCAAGAGAAAAAGTGCATGGAGTTTGCAGTTGACGAGTATATCGAAAGCATCAGATTTAGTTTCGAATGCGGCTACTATCGCAAAGAGAACAGTGATCCGGAATTGGAAGCATGATTTACGAGAGGCCAAACCCTTCGACTTTCCAGGGCGCAGTACGGGAGAGCAACTGCTATCTCGCAGTTACTTTCGGACTTTATTGGGCTTTGAAGGCTTTGATTCCCCGATTCCGGCCGCAGCGGCATTGCGTTTGCGACCGGCCGGAGCTTTGCGTGATTTGCTAGCCGACGGCCGATGTATACCTATTGAAGAGATTTCATTGGTGGTCGTATTAGTGAAAAACAGTCTCCCATTGCGCTCGTAAGGCTCGATGAGGGCGGTTACCGGGCTGGTTACAGCAGTAGTTGGCTCGACGGAGGCTTGTGTGGGTTTCGGAATATTTGAATCGATACGTGAATTTGTTGCTTCTACAGAAAGAGGGGCGGTAGAATTGACGTGAGTGTGAGCCCCGGAAGGAGTAGTAGAGGTGGCGGTCGTGTTGCTTTGGGACACCTGAGGGGTGGGATTTGGGATAGAATGGTTTGGCATGGTTGAAGAGGATTGTTGGCTGCCGTCTGATTGGCTGGTCTGCCGCTGCTGAAGTTGGGTAGCCATTGCATGGCCACTGACGCCATTCACCCCAACTTGATCGGGGTTTTGACGAGTCGGTGCCACGGTACTTGGGTCGATACGTGAATTGATGGTCTCAATAGTAGAGTGTATGGTCGTCTCGACATGTCCGCGAGCCCTAGAAGGAGAGCTAGGGGTGGCGCTCGTGCTGTTTTGGGATCCTTGAGAGGGGGTGCTTGGGGAGAGGCGGTTTATTGCGCTCGATGTGGGCTGTTGATTACCACCGGATGGTCTCGTCTGCTGTTGCTGAAGTTGGGCGGCCATTGTCTGGCTGCTCACGCCATTCGCCCCACCCCCATGGATATTTTGTTGATTAGGTGCGATGGTACTCGTATTGGTATGTGGAGCTGGCATGCCGGCAGAGGGAGGGATAGTCGTTCCTGCGTGACTGTGAGCCGTGGGTATAGTAGGATTGACGCTCGTGTTGTTTTGAGACGATTGAAGGGTGTGATCTGGGTTAGGGTGATGTGCTGTGGTTAATGTGGATTGTTGATTCCCACCTGGTTGTCCCATTTGCTGCGGACGGAGTTGCGCGGCCATATGTTGGATTTGGGCGACCGTTGTTTGGCTACTGGTGCCATTTGCTCCACCCATATAAAGATTTTGGCTGTTGGATGTGCTCGTGTTGGAAGCAGAGCCAGCGGTATTGGTGGGGATATTATTGGCTCCGTGGGAGGCGGGTGCTCCTGCGGGGGTGTCGTTGGTGTTATGGGGAATAGATCGTGGAGGCGGCATAGACCCTGGTCCAGCAAATCTCTGACTATTGTTCTCAGGGCTGTTACAGACGGCGAGGACCTCGAGAGCCCTGTCTGGATTCCGTTTGATTAGCTTTTGTTGGAATATTATTAAAGCGCTGAGATGGGACGTACCTGTTCTGTGAGCATAGCTAGCATAATCCGTGAGAAGAGTCATGAAGTAGTTGAGTACGCCAATGCCGCGTTCCACGTGAACCCATTCCGCAAACGATGCCGTGCCTTCCAAACGCGACTGATGGCTAGTGAAATATGTTAGGAGAAAAACTTTAAATACAAGCGGCGGCGTACATGATTGCCTTTGGTGTCTGAGGAAGGAAGCAGATGGACATGAAGGGGATAGAAGCAGCCCCATGAAGACGACTGTGCAACATCCGCCAATAGTCTGAAATCGGGGGCCTGTTTCCATCTCTGCAACAGGTTAATCCTCGACCAGCGCACAAGCGGGAGATACGTACGTCACTGAACCCGAGTTCGAACCCGACCCATTCAGGGGTTGGCCACTCGGGCGTCCTTCACCCAGATATGTGTTGTGATCAAATGCCGGGTGTGGATGTTGCGAGGATGCGTCCATTCTTCCACGGTAAACGGTATTTATTGCTACGTTGTTGGCCGGGACGCGAGGCATAGGATGTCCTCCAGACGGATGCATCGAAGAGTTTAAGTTGTTAGAATTGGTTGGATTACCGTCGCGGTGCATGGGCTGTCCCGCCGGAGCTGAAGCATTGGTGGACGTATTCATTGACAATTGTCTGGAAGAAATGACTTAAAATGAGCAGAATTACTGAAGATGTCCAAATACCTCAGTAGGGTTCAACAATAGGCTGTTCGTGTGAGTAGGCCGTCGACAATGTAGGAAGGGGGAAAGAGGGCGAGCTCGACGGAGCTGGATCCAACGACTTGATATAGCCCTGTACACGTGTTCTTCTTCAATCATGAGGTTATTAAGGTTTTGGCACATGACAGGGGGCCAAATATGCGTCCGCATGAATTCATGGGGAGCTCACCGTGCCACCACGACAAATCTACCAACGCGCGCTTAGTCCTCTAGTGTTTTCTGGTGAATTCATCGGCGCCGGGCCGTAATATCCCGAACTCGACTTATAAGTTTGTATGAGCGCACGGTATGGATTCTTGGTTTTCAGGAGTCTCGATTGATCTCCGTTAGTGCCGTGTTGTCCCTACGGGTCTCCGGAGGAAAATAGGATGTATGGGTGCGCACCTAATAGTACCATAATAGGCTATTGTTTTTCCAGATTGAGTTATACTACATCAATAGAGGGTCCTCATGGGACCCGATGAGGCCAGAGAAGTCTCACCGTCACTGACGGGCGAAAATGCTCGCCGCCACAATGACCTTGATATGTCCTAGTCATCATTTCACCTAACATTGGATACGAAAAGACCCCAAAGATACTAATATCGGTAGGTGAAGTGGAGTAATTGCGAGCAGCCATACTGCTCGGCAACTTGAGGTAGAACCGCGACAATTCGCGTGTTTAAAGTATACTTCAGCCTTCTATCAGATGAAGGAGGGATTTAAATGCGCTTAAGGTCTGTTCCACCGCGTCAAAGTATGTAAAGATGTCGGCAATCGTCATTGTTGAAACCGAAGGGTCGGCCAATTGACAACCATGTAACGTTTAGAAGTGTTTTAAGCCTGTATATTGGGGAATACAGGCTGCTTTTGATTACTTGGGCACTATTCGATGAGATGGTCGGGTTCAAGTTATCGCTTGAATTGGACTTCGATTACTGACACGTATATAGAATATGAACGATGTCTCTCATGGATGATTACATCTTGGCGTTCACATTACGTAGTCATATCTGGACAGTGAATGGGCGAGAAGAAAGAAGAGAATGGTCTACTCAATTTGCATATGTATGGTAAGAGGAAAGGGTAAGGTATCAAGTTCTGCAGGTTTTTACCCCGAAATAACCAATCTGATACAGGAATATGTAAGGGAACATCGACCAGGCATGTCACTTCCGGATCACAGTATGTTTTGAAGGCCTCAATTCGTCGATTCCCGCCTCGGCCGCAGTGCGCTTGCGGTCACCAGATGTCTTGTGAGATTTGGGAGCTACTGGATCAGAGGTCACGGAAGAGACGCGAACAGGGTTCTCGGCAGGAGCAGTGACAGAGACAGCAGGTTTGCTGGGACTATGCGCAGGTTTGGAGGAACTTGGGTCTGCATGCAAACTGCGAGATTCAGCAGAAGTAGCAGTCTTTTCGGTGGGACCGCGTTCTCCAGGACGAGGAGTGAAGGCAGCGATGTGGCTTGTGCCGTGGGTGCGAGGGACACTAGCGGGGATGGAATCAATGTTGTCACAAGTGACAATTAAGGGGTAAGTGGACCTTGAGGGGGCAAGTCCCCGAGTGACGCCATCAAGGCTGGTAGTAGCACTATGAATGTCGAGAGACATCCTTGCTTCTACTTGTGCAGGTTCTAGGAGGAAACAGTCCAATTTGAGTACACTGTATATCCTGAAGAGAAATAATACATACTCGATATAGGAACTTCGAACTTTTGGACCGGGAACTTCCCCGCCGGCTTGAACAAAAGACCCTGTTCCCAGGGAACGCTACCATTTTGATGAGCGATGAAGAATTCGATGATCTTGCGAATAGTCTTGGCGCTCTGGTCCTCCGCTTCCTTTAACTGGATCCCTTCTGGGAACGCATCCTCCTGCATGAAGACCTCGGGCTGTCCAATAACCCGTCTCCAAGGCATTTTCTTCTCTTTCCAGCCACACGCAACTGAAGTTATGGCGTGAGTACGTGGAACTCAAAAGATAGGATCACTTACGCCATCGTTCGTACACCGCTTGGCGGTACATTTGACGAAGAGGAACAGTCTTGACACCCTTGGGATCATGAAGATAGTGAATCCCATTGCACCAGATTGGAAGGTCGCCATTTTTGGATCCCGCATGGCAAGAGTCCGCCGCTTCCTTCGAGCGTCGTGCTTTTTCCTCTGACGTTTTGATGGTCAAAATCATTCTTCAATGCGCGACAATAGAACCCACCTAATTTGCGAGCGTAATCTGTATACTCTGCTAGAAGAGCCATGAAACCAGCAGCAGGCTCATGACCGCGCGTGGACCGGAGCCATCCAGTGAACGAAGGAAGCTCTTCCGAGTGAGATTCGAGCCTAATAAGCGTTGTAAGTACCATGGCTGATGTGGGAACAGGCACGTACAGTAACGCCTTTGGCTTCTGGTGTTCGTCTCCAGGAAGGAAGGCCACGGAGACGAGAGGGACAGAAAACGCCTCGTGGATATCAGTGTGAAGTTGTTGAATCATAGGAACCAGGAGTTTGCTTCTTTCACTAAATGAAGTTAGTCCTCGACCAACGTAAAATTGGGGTACGTACGCCGCTGAGTCCATCTCTGAAGGCGAACCTTCCGGGGTTTGACCATTAGACGGTTCTTTATTCGCATGCTGGGTAGGTTCACGTCCGAGGGGCAGGGTTCGCCGGTCTGGTTCATTAGCTCTGTTCGCGGACATCGTGTTCTGCAGGCCAGAGTAATGAATCTCAGATGTTTTGTTGGAATAGAGCACATGCATGTCATTCAGCGGCCCATCCGGTTTTCCACTATAGAGCAGCTCAATATGAATGTCGTGCTCGACTGGAATAAGTGCCTTTGGAGTCATTCTTAAATATTGAAGCGAAGAAGTAAAAGTGTTACGATTGGTCGAGAGGCGTTCAGGCACAGCAGGTGCTCCTGTTGGAGCTCGACCGTTGATGGGCGCACTCATGAAGCAATAATCTTAAAAAAAAATATTTAAATTTAGCAAAATGCAAGAAAGAGTTGACATACCTCGATATAATTTCGAAAATGGTTGATCGGGGTACAGTGAGCTGTAGGCCGACGAGAGCACCGGAAGGGGGAAGAGAGGGGAAGGCGTCGATGGAGCTGGTTTATAATAGCCTGCACACGTGTACTCATCCAATGAAAGCGTTATAAAGGTCCTGACCAATGAGAGAAGGCCAGGAGATATGACCGGTGAACCTTTACACGCTCTCATGGGTGATATCGCGGTGGCCTCTTGTGACGGCGAGCGATATCGTGGTGGCCTCTTGTGGCCTTTTGTGATATCATGGTGATATCGTGTAAATTTACACAAGCGAGGCTGTACAGTGGCGTCTGACAGTGAAAAACCGGATCATATCAGAGTGGGGCCATGTGTAACTTTTCGTGCGCTCACCATTATTTACTGGAGGGCTTGAGGGTTTCAGGGACCCAATTCAACTTCGTTGGTAAATCGATGAATATGAGAAAAGAACACGTGTAGGTTATGTTTACGTACATTTAGTCGCGCTAATTCGGGTTTCACGAGACTTTTGGGTCGCCAATGGGTGGCAATGGTGGGGGGTCTCCAGCATGGAGGGCCCTTAGCACCGCTACTTGCAAAGTGGCTAAAAGGAGGAATAAGAAGGAGAGAAATGATGTTTGGTGAGGTGGGCTCGGAATTCGCGTAATTGCCCAGTATCGAGTTCTGACTGGGTTGTTCATGAGCGGAAAGGAAGGTTTTGGATGGCGTATCCTGAATAAAAGTGATACTCTTATAAGAATGAGCGCGTATGGAGCCCTTGATATATCGTCAAGAAGGTAAACACAACAATGTTAGCATTCCGCAACAAGCCAGACGTGACCCAGACAATTTTTTGCTCATCAAAGTCAATAGGAAGCGCTTTGAATGCGCTACTTGTGTATCGGAGTGGAAAAGACGCGTGAAAATTGATAATGAGGAGGGCCATTGTCGGCGTCGAACGTCATTGCGTATCTAAATGGCGAATATGCAGTTCTAAGGTACGATATAGGCTGATTTATTGCGGAATATAACGTTTATTGACGACCAGATTACAATACGGTGGGACGGTCGAGTTCAAGTTGTAACTTTGTATTCGACCACCTCAATTGGGCGGTCACGAACATAAGCCAGGCTTTCCATGGATCGTCTATTTGCATCTGCATTTTGGCGTTCGCATTAAGTAACCATATCTGGACGGTGAACAGTGAGAGGTATTGGGCTAGCAGATGGGCACCGAGGAAAGAGACAATCAGTTTCATTTCAAAGCAACTCGACGAAAGAAACGTCGACTCCTATCCAAACAACAGTATACAATCGAAAATCAACACAGGCGCTCGGTCACTATGATGAACTTCCCACACTTTGAAAGCCTTGATACCTTGACTCCTATTCCTGCCTCAGATGCGGTGCGTTTGCGAGTACTGAAAGCCTTGAGAGCTTTGCGATCTGATACTGGTATCCAACTCTCCGCTGTGACGATAGGTCTAAGGTTCTTTTTGCGGGAGCCGGCACGAGCGGTGCGCGTACTCGCATGAACCTCGATGGGAGGAGTTATGGCAGCCATAGGCTGGACGGGAGCACCTGCATGTGTCGAAGAATTCGGATTTGCGTGTAGAGCCCGAGCCTCCACAAGAGGGGTGGGGCTGGGGTTGGAATTGTTGTGAATCTCTTGGTGAGTAGGCTTCAGGGTGGGGAAGTGTGAGGTAATTAGGGTGTGCTGTGGGTTTTGGCCTACTTGTCCCGTTTGCTGGAGCTGAGATTGGGCGGCGATATGATTGGTATCATGGACGGTGGGTACGCCGATGGAGCCAAAATTGGCCTGAGGGGTGGTGACTATGGGAGGGCTTATAAAGCTTGGGGCATTAATCGCATAAGTAGCGCCTTCAAAGCTATTGATAATGCTGTGGATATCGAGAGACATCGCTGGCTCCGCTTCGACAGGCCCTGGAATGAAGCAATCCAACATGAGTATATTCCATCAAGAAGAAGAAAACCCGCACCTGGTATAGGGACTTCAAACTTTTGTACTGGGAAATCTCCCGCCGGTTTGAATATAAGGCCTTTTTCCCAAGGAATGCTACCATTTTGATGAGCGATGAAGAACTTGATGATCTTGCGCAAGGATCTTATATCCACTCTATCACCTCTTAGTATCTGAATTCCCTCTGGGCGGACGTCTTTCTGGATGAAGGCCTCAGGCTGGTTCGCGATGCGTCGCCAAGGCATTTTCTTGTCCTTCCAGCCACATACAACTGGTGATGGGAGTAAACACAGGGGAACTAAAGGACGAGTCACTTACGCCATCGTTCGTACACCCCCTGGCGGTAAATTTTGCGAAGATGAATGGACTGGACACCCTTGGGACCAGGGAGGTGATGAATCCCATTGCACCAAATACCGGTTTTACTAGCCTCAATCCTACGCAATTCCAGCTCTGCCTTCAAACGACTCGCTTCTTCCTCTGGTTGTTTGGTGGTTAGCATATTGCCAGGGTACCCTCCAGTGCGCAAGGTCGGAACACACCTGATTTTCGAACGTACTCTGCATACTCCACCATAAGAGCCATGATATGGATACATGGCTCGAGACCGCGCGTTTCCTGAAGCCATCTAGTGAACGAAGGCAAGTTGTCCGAACGGGACTCGAACCTAATGGAAGGCATTAACAGAATTACCGAGGTAGGAATGGCTACGCACGTCAACGTCTTTGGTTTCTGGGGTTCGTCTCCGGGGAGGAAGGCCATCGACATGAGAGGGATAGATAGCGCCTCATGGACGTCTTTATGTAGCTGTTGAACCATAGGAGTTAGACGATCAGCTCTTTTGCTGTAACAGATTGGTCCTTAATCAGATTACAGCCGGGGTACGTACGTCGTTGAGTTCACATCTAAAGACGGCCCATCCGAGGGCTGGACGGGATTAGGCCAGAGGCGCAGGTTGTGCGGGAATACTTCATTGAATCTATCAGCTAACTCTATGTTCTGTTGTCCAGAGCTGTGGACCGCTTGTGTGCTCTTGAGATTACTTTCGTACAGGAGCCCGTTTGGTTTTCCACTGCAGAGTCTCTCAATTTTTATATTGCTCCCGGCTGCAAGGAGTGGAGTGAGATGGATTCCAAACGAGTATAATGGGGAGGGATAGGTGTCACGATTGTCTTGGGGACTGTTGGGAGGGCAGGTACTCCTGTCAGATTGATGGGCAGACTCATTGTTTGATAGGCTAGAAATATTCTTAAAATCAGCGAATCCACACAGAAAGCCGACATACCTCCGATTTGCTTCCACACGTGGTCTATTTGGGATCGGGGGATGGTAGCTGTCGACAGCACTGGAAGGGAACAGTGAGGAGGAAGAGACCAAGGAGCTGGATCTGACGACTTTATAAAAGTGAGACACGTGCCCTTGTCTGAAATAAGGTTATACGTGTCCTATTGGCGGCAGGAGGCAAGGCTGTATGGCCGCTGAAACTCACCGCGGTGCCTGCACGGTAAACTTGACAAGCTTGTAGTGAAGGCATACCACCTATGGGTCATTTTTGTCTTGCTAGCATCGGAGTCGGGCCGTACATGTTCGAATTTCAAATTTAACCGCGTGCAATCTCACCACTAATTAGTAGAGCGCTTGCTTGTTTCCAGGAAGGCAGTTCAACTTTTATTGATAATTCGTTAACTGTTGAAGAGTAGCGCTTGAATGCGTGTCTATGAGCACTCAATCAAGCCAATCTGGTCCTCGAGCGATTTCTGGTACGTCAATAAAGGGCGAGGGAAGGAAGGTCGCGAGCGTGGAGAACCCGCACTGCCACTACGCGCACAGCGGGTAGAAGAGGAAAGAGGAAGAAGAGAAGCGGCCATTGACGAACTTTGACTGGGGTATGCGCGTTGATTTGTCTTTCGTCGGTATCTGGCGGTGGTCGTTAATGGGCGAAATTGGAATGCCTTGGGGTGCCTTATTATGGGTCATAGTAGTAGATTTCTAAGACTAGACGTATATTATGTGTCTTTGTATTGTAAAAAGTATCAGCACGTCAGTGTTCACTTTCCGTAACAAGTCGCGTATAGCTCGGGCGGCATTGTGCTCATCACAAAGTAATTTGAGGATTGTCTGAGACGCATTCCTGAATCTTAACGGAAGAAAAACTGTCAACTAGCATGGTAGTGAATAGGATACGCGTAAGATTTGGCGCAGGGAATTGTGCCGAACCGATTTTGAACCGGTATTTGTGATCGGTAACCAAATTATATTCACGGGGTCAAGTCACTGATAGAGAACCCAGCTGCCTTGAGTAGATGGGGGTCACCTCAAACCCACTTCAGCCACAGAGCTAGAGCGCTTCGACTGGTTGTGACTGGTTCTGCGCATAGTCCGTAACTCCCTAGCTCGAAGAAGAAACCTGGACCACTTATGATTTGGAAAGCAGTGGGGACTCTACTCAAGATAGAAATTACATCTCCTTTAGCTTCATTATGGCTCTCTACAATCCTCTTGAGCGTTGGCTTTGGACAGTAGTGAGGATTGAAAGACAGGAGGCATGGTCATACGACGAACACACCTGGCTCCTCAAAAAGCGCGATCATCCCTCACGCGATCATAACTCTCCCTTCAAATATTACATCTTCTAATACTATCGACGGCGCCATTGTTTGAGGATAATGGCCATTATACATCGACATCCGCTAATGGAAAAGAAGTGGAATCAGAGCAGAAATTGAATTCTCATTCTACAATCAAAATCTTGTCATTCGAGATGACTACATGTTTGTAATGACTCCAAAGTATCGAAATCCATCGAATCAACAGTAATGCTCGTCAAAGGTAACCATTTCCCGGCAGTGCGATACCTAGAACAGGCTACAACTCTTTTCACATTTTTCATAGCGGCACGAATCTTTTGTTCTCTTTGAGCCTTGTAATTCTTCCATACCCCAGATTCGATGAATAAAGGATTGTCCACATGCTCTGAGCCCACAGAATCCATTATCTCAGCACTGGCCGAAACATCTCCATCCTTTCGTTTGGTTGCGCGTGAATTGCAGTTCCAACCACCGACGAGGCAATTGATGCATCCTGGCCTTTTACGCTATAAGTAATTAAGTTGGAAAAGGAAGCTTGAATTTTGACGTACAAATTTTCGTCGTGATATCTCTCAATAATTGCCCCATAGTCTGGTATGTGCAACGGAAATAAGCCACGTAAGAGTGCTACAAGAGGTACAAGAACCTTGTAGTTAGGTATGGCAGGTAGTCGGATGCATTTTATTGGAATTTGAGTTTTATCCACGATATTCCGAGATGAAAGAAGTCTTAGAAGACCATTCAATGATGGAAAAATGGAGGAACCAAGAGTGTGGAGCCGCGGACAAACGCCTTTATCCATCAAGACCTCACAAAACTCGTCAAACTTGTGAGAGGGCCACGTTTCTTGACTCGTAGTATCCTGCTTGAGGAATTCGACGATTTCTAACGAGTTAAAGATTCCTCCCCATGATCTCCCTGGATAGCAATTGATACCATACCTAAGAGTCCGTATGGAGGGGGGTGTCCTGGATGGAAATTCCACCACTCTCTCCTCACCTCTCAGAGCTATGGTCTCTATCACTGCGAGTTGCGGTGCTTGAAGATGTTCGAGTATGTTGTTGTCACGGGTCGTAAGATACTCCAAAGCCGGGAGAATGATCAGCACATCAGCCATACCGTTGAATGACATAATGGTCGAAAGTGTTAGCTCTACCAAAGTGGGAGTTTCGTTAAATGCTCGAACTAGTTCCTTAGAAGCGTTAGCGTTGAGTGGAACGCCTACGGCTCTAAATGTCAATCGTCGAATGGGTGGGTGCGTTTCAACAAACTTGTGCAGTAAATGTACGAGCCATTCGTAGAGAAGTTGATCGTTACTCTTTAAGTCACCGCTAAGACTAGACTGCCTCGTTCCGATCTCCAGGTGTAGAGTCCCAAGATCCGTGAAATGCGGGATCGAGTCAACTATCTGTGGAGAAACATTGTCGCATATCAATGTGATTTTGATTTCTGAGAGCCTTGGAGAGGTTTCAAGAAGCGTAACGGCACAGCCAATTTGGGTTGCATCGATAGCAAGGCGTAGGGTTTGAAGACAATTGTACTGAATATAGAACCACCAAGACGGAGCACCTTCGTGAAGTGCCAGTGACTTGATATGTAAATATGTCGGCAAATAGATAAGGGATGTAAACGGTTCCGGAGGACCTGCCCGACCTTTTCGTGGTGGAGGAGCCGTCTGAGAGCCAGAAACGAGCCTTTCTTCATCGTACTCCTGAATTTCAGATGAAGGTATCGCCGTAAAGTTCGTGACAATGCAGTTAAATGTCTTAACCACCATCTTCTCTCCTTTCCAGGCTACAGATCTGCGAGCCGCAGGATATTTATAGCCGATCATTGAATGATGCACATCTTGGCTGACACCTCCAAAGCTTTTTAACGAGTTTGTGGCTAGCCTATTCATATATCCTCCTGCCTTTGCGTCGAATTGTGGTGAGAAATTCAAGGTCTGCAGATGGGGCCAGGGGAACGCATCCATAAAATCTTTGAACTCTCCATTGTTATAAGTAATATTTCCTACTTCTTCTCTTGCGGAAAAATCTAGTCGGTTGCAACGAGATGTGGCTGTTGATAATTTTGTCCAGATTGGATCTGTCTTTGTCAACGGCCAGTAGACCGTGAGCTTCAGTGGAAGTCCCAGAGAGAGTACACAGTAGAACTCCAAGGCTTCCGCACTCATATCACTGGAGTCGACATAGATAGTGGACCAAAGAATTCTTGCAACTGGACTTGATATTTCTCGGCTCCAATACTTGGATACGGTCATCAGTGGCAGCAGACCACCTATCTCCCCTCTAATTACGTCTGAGAGAATTCGGACCCATATTTCCATTGGGAGGCGTTTAAGAGGATCTTTGTTTTTTTTGGTCGCATTTTGTAGTAATAGGTCGTCGTATTCTTTCTTTAGCTCATTGAAATGCCTGTATAGAGGCGCCAAACCCAGCTCGCAGGGTGAGTGGTTGGTTGTAAAGTTAATATTGTTGATAATCTGTTGATGCGCATCTTCTAGTCCCTTACGCAGCTTTGTTTGCTGGAGCTCGTGCGACAGGCTTTCTACGCGTGTTCCCATGATACTACAGGAAACCATTAACTTACGGGATCCAGAGACCCTATAAGTACCGCGATTACAAGCGAAGTGAGCGCTGAACTAGGAGACTGGATCCTAGTAAGCGCCGAACCAGGCTAGGAGAATGGCATCCTCGATTCGCCACATTGTGGAGAGGAAGGCGAGACAATGTCTCGATCTGTGTGTTTTACATAGTCAAGCTCTCCACACCGGCTATAGACCTAACGGCAACGCGTAAGTGTACATACATGCGTATTTACTCTGAAATACACTTTCCTGTAGATACATCTGAACGAAGAGCCTTCTAGTCTACCAAATATGTAAAAATCTCCTATATTATGCTCTACTCATCTCATAGAAGGGGCCGGTAAGATACGGGTGATCAAATCCGTGAAGGGGCCGAGCATGCGTCCGGATAGGCTAAGCCTTGAGAGAGAAACTAAGGTGCATAGAAAGACTCTTAAGGTCCTCTAGAATGGCATTGCCGAAAAATAATACCCCTTTTCATATGCGGCAACCTCTCATTGATGACGAGTCTTAATGATCAACAGAGAAGAATTTTCACAGAATAATGGTCGATGATAGTATATATTTGGGTGATTTAGACTCATTCGAAGCGCCATACATGCGGGCTTTGTTGAACTGCGGGGCAGACGCAGCTTAGCACGCGCAATCTTAAACCCAACCTCGAGCACAAACTATCACTGGAAAACACAGGAGCACAACTATGGAGGAAAATGAACCAACAAATCAATCCAAAAATCCATTCCGGCTAGCCAGAGAGCCGAGAAAGGCGAACGCTCCGCTCGTGGTGGACGAGAATACGACGGCTTGGGAGATATACAACGATCGCGCATCTACATACGACCGGGAAATGATCAAGGACTGGAACGAATCCCTAAATACTCTTCTCATCTTTGTATGTCGTCTCTCTATGTGTATAAGAGACTTCATGACCAACCTTCGCGTCTAGGCGGCGCTATATTCCGCGGTTCTCACAGCCTTTATCATCGAGAGTATGAAGCTACTTCAGGAAGACGTGACAGAAACCACACGGGATATCCTACTTGTCATCACTCGCCAGCTCGCAAACACTTCGGCGGAGCCGTTCAAACCAGAACCCTTTGTCGCCCCCGATTATGCCGTGAGGGTCAACTATTACTTCTTTACGAGTATATCCTGTAGCCTAGTAGCTGCTCTAGGTGCGGTTTTAGCGCTTCAGTGGGTGGGCTCCTACGACGCTGGCTTAAACCAGTCGTCATCAGAGCAAAGGGCTCTTCAACGCCATTTTAGATACGAAGGCATCGAAAAATGGAAAATGGGCGAAATATTGGCACTTCTCCCCACCCTCATATTTGCTGCTCTCTTCCTCTTCTTCATAGGACTCGCCGAGTGGATGTGGGTAATTCACCATGGTATCGCTGGAATCATAATTGCCGGTCTTATCTGTGGAGCTAGCTTTTTCGGAATCACAACTCTGATTAGCATGATCTATGTTCGCTCACCATTTCGGACCGCAGCATCTCGGTCCCTTCCCCAGTTATTCACTCGTTTCAGCCACATTTTGATCATGATCTTAATCTACCTTTCCTACCTTGCGGCACATGTGATAAATACTTGGAAAAATCGCCACGCCAACTGGTCAAGCTTCGGAGCGTATATGACAAGTATCACACCTTTTGACCCTCTTGTGTCATTCTCAACTCGCGAGGCAAATCACGTCAACTCGAGTGTCGACACGAGAGGATCCGCATTACTATGGCTAGCAAACAGAATAGATGTGTCGCCTCATATGGCACATCACTTTCGAACTATCATCCAAGATATTTTATCGCTTCCACTTGAACAACTTGTCAAGGCCGAGATGGCAAATGCGCCGTGGGGAGACATATTGGAGCTCTTAATAAGGACATATGTGGCATCCGGCGGCGAGATTATCCAGCAAGAGCCAGATTTGAACGAAGTTGAATTTATATTGAAAATGTGCTGCCTTATGGACTTTGAGGCAAGCGTTAGAGGAGGACGCCTTGAAGATCTCTATAAATTCCCCTCAATTAGGGAGGGTCGCTCGACTGGGCCCCTTTTCAACCTGGCTGGCGATAACAGACAGCCCCCCATTTATACGTTCGTGTTAGCCTTGGAGTGTTTTCCCTCTGTGTCACCCGATTTTATTGTGGCCATGATTACCATCCTGCGAGCTTCAACAGAGATGGGGAAATCCGCAGACCCCTATTCCCCTGACAGATTTGTCGGCTTTTGCGACCAGGTCATAGATGTCCTTCGGTTTGACCTTGGAGGCAATGGCCCCCCAATGCCAGATGAATTGCTAGAGGCCATCCTTGGTTATCTGTCAGATTACTACCTCAGAGGAAAGAAGCCTCCTCGAACATCCTTTGACAGATATCTACGCGGAGTCGAGACCGCCCTCAGCGACAAAGATACCAAAATTGTCGACAGTGTGGCGAGGGTACATGATGCAATAATTTCTCAGTTTCTTGGTGGCTACAGGCAGAAGTTAAATTCTACTCTAAATTACGAGGTGCCTCTTTCCCAACTTTATGGACTTCTACGCGTCCAACGCTCCCATGCTTATGAGGTCGATACCATAACCGTTCTTCTTCAAATTCTGCGAGCCAAGAGGCCAGGGGAAGAAGACGAAAAATGGATGATTGCCCATATATATGGCTGGATGCTATACCTACAGGTTTCCTGTAATGCCCGTATAAATTGGGCGGAATGGAGTGTCAACTTCTATCTCGGGCTAGAGAGTCTTCTTTACCGTAACTTTTATTCCTCTACGAACTCCAGGCAATTGATATGGAGCCAAGCGGAAAATGTCCACTGGTGGCTCAACCCTCGACTATCGGCTGGGCAGATCTCACGCCTATTGCGACTGAAAGACCCCATTTTACGCGTGTATGCAGCTTCACTGGCTGATGAAGGCTGGGAGTACCCAACTGCTATCCCCACCATCGTCTCAGAAAACCGCGAAGCCTGGGCAATTGCCACCGAGTGCTGGTATCTATCCCAAAGACGAAGATCAAAGTGGTCGATTTCAACATTCGAATTTTTCTGCACACTAATTGCCGAGTGCGACTTTTCCTTCTTGGAAACTGTTCTCTTCAACCTGGATAAATTAGAGAAAGTAGCTATCAACGGTAATCCGCTTGTGAGTATTGAGTATTGTCTCTAGCACATAAACTACGCTGAGAGTGAGTATATGTTCTAGGAGTCAGTTCATTGGAACTCGGTCTTTCGAAAATCTAATTTGGAACGACTCATGCAGGCATCATGCTCGCTCTCTCCCATAGACAGAATACGCATTGGCCATGGGGGTTTAATTGAAATTCTCCTGAATTTATGCCAATTTGAGTGGTTTTTATGCGAATTTGATGCAGCCAACGGGTTCATGTGGACTGCCGAGATGGTTTCGCAGGATCCAGACAACTTCGAGAAGGTCGCATGCATTCTACTTGCATTTTTGGAAACAAAGAAATCGGATATACAGGTTCAAAAGAGCATCTACTGCTTGCACGAAATCCTGTCATCTCTGCCTGCAAGAGCCATTAAACCCGCAAGTTATCTTTATGAAAAGGGTATCAGACTGTATCGACTAGAGGACCCAAAGCCTTGGATGAAAGTTCTCACAGCTATACACTCGAACCAAGAGCTGGAACGGCAGTCAGCAGTGCCTAGTGATTCGGGGCCTTCTACAGGTGGCAATGACGCGAATTCGACAAGCGTGGAGAACAATGGCCATAACGTGAAGACTTGGTCGGAGGAAAAGTGGAAGCAATGGAAAGAGGTGATGGAAGATGTTATTTTTGGACTTCCGCTGGGATTTATTGCCTATGGACCACTCGTCACGAGTCGGCTAGCTCGCGACCCGGATGGCTTTTGCATGTGGAAGGAGAAATGAGGGCTAACTGAATCAAGTTGCTTGCCTTTTGAACTCTAGGGAATGTACAGTACGGATGAATGCGAATGGCTGTTTAGAGAGTGTGTCGTACGGATGAATGTTCGCGTTTTTACGTGGCCTGGAGGTTATCTCACTCTGCTTAAACAATCGAGACACGTTTTAGACGCGATTTTCCGAGTCGCGGAGGTGGAGGAAACGTCAGAACTGAGTAAACGGATGTGGGGGCTGTCACAAACTCCGTGATTAGCGTGTGTAAATATTTTCTACATGATATAATTGGCTGTAAAGAACGTCGAGGTACACTTTATCGCGCGAAAATGCGGGCAATGATGGAGCCACTGTCAGCGTCGAGAGTTCAGGCTACTCAAATAACAACCATTCGGCGTTCATTTACGATATATGTTGACATACTACAGGATTTAGCGTATATCCATGGTAAGGATACAATGTGAAGGCGTAGTCGGCTCTAAGCTGTGGCCTGAACTCGACCGTCTCCAGCTGTTCACCAAATTGCCAGCAAGAATATGAAATATTATGCCCATAGATTGTCTATCCAACGTAGGGCTTGATGCTTACATTGGGCACCAAGTTTTTTAGACCACCGATTCGCCGAGCTTACGCGACACGTCGAGGCATGTCTACATGACGAAATAAAGGTATAATATGCAATATAACACGTGAATAGCTCATTAAAAATTACTTTGCTCGTGGATGACCTCAGCCGTAGCCACTTGTCGAAGCAGCTATTGGCCACTACGCACGACGAAGGAGCATCTATTTACAGAATTTACGTACGCATTCAGTAAACGTGCTACCTTTCTTTCACCCGGGCGCGCCCAACCGACTTAATCTGGCAATCCGCTCAGCAAATCGTACCTTGTAATTTACAATAAATTGGATAAAATTATGGAAGCCTTTATGATTGACGTAAATAATCATGGGACCATGTGGCCTCGCCTTTGCCGCATTGTTATGCCCCAGGGCAATCCCCCAGGCCAGGCAAATCCGCTTCCCCAGGGATCGACATCGGCGGCCTTGGAAGCTTCTAGCCCGGCGGACTGAGGTTCCTGAATGTCGAACCATCAAACAAACTCACATCAAACACCTGTTTTTTTTCGAGACAGAAAAAAGAAGCATCGAGTTTGTCCGCTCCGCGTCTTTTGCCCCTTGCCTCTTCGCTTGGACTCTACCTCCATAAAACTCTGTTCACAGTCGTCTTGTTATTCCCTCGGATTCTCTCTTTTCATTTGGTGCGGTGAGTAGTTTCATGTTATCGTCCCATTCCTAAGCGCTGATGGTTTGCCTTTCTCTGCTCGCACGACTTGTCTTCAACTTCCATTGTGTTGAATTGCAATCTACTCTCTTGTGCCACCTCCACCACCAGGTCGAGTCGTGCTCGCCGCCTTTACAGGTTCACAGGCATACCCCGCCCGCTCTCCAATTCGTGCGCCGCTCTAAACGGTGCGTCCCTCGACGGCACATCCGTTTATAGCACCCGCATCCGTATCATATATCCTAATACCTTACTCAGCGGTTCGCTCTCGAGTACCGTCCGCGTGATTTTCACACCCCGCACTCTTCAATTCACTAGACGGTTTTGGCCATTTGTTTCGTTCGTGCGTTTGAGTCGTGCCCACTCGCTCGCCATCTAATATTCATTCAACAGGCGCACATAGACCTCTAAAAACGCATCAAACATGCAACTCCAACTCTTCCCACCGGCACCACACCCGCAAATCCTCTTCAGTTTCACACTCCCCGTCCTACCACCCTCTTTACCCTTCCCAGCCGCCTACACCGCCCAACTCCAACTCCTTTTACACACCGAGCTCGAGCCTCCACCGTCTCCCTATGTACTCGATAAAGCCGTCTGGGCCGTGCACCTCATCGAATTGGTCATTTTCGACTTGGCGAACCGACACGTCCAAGTCAAAATGGTCGATGGCGCTTGTATGGAGTGGACCATGCGCGGAGAGGAGCTCCTTTTGAATCAGGTCATGGAAGATGTCGAGGCGAGCAAGAATGAGGCTGAACGCGAGCAGCGTGAACAGGAGCGGAAAGATCGAGAGGAGATTGCCGCCGCCGCCGCCGCTGCTTCAGCCGCTGCCGCTGGAGCTTCAGGCACCTATCTGCCCCTCTCCCAACAACACTCCGTTTCTGATGTGGGGCACGGCGAAAAATGCTCTTCAAGCGCCAAGACACCGCATCGCCGCTCCAAATCCCTCTTTAGCTCGTTGCTCTCCGCTCTCAATCTCCACTCTGTCACCGAGGCTTCTACTTCTTCTTCGGAATACCGGATCGGGTGTGGCCGAGGGCGTAAAGACCAACTCCAAAGTCCGTCCAGTGGTGATGTCGACGGCGACGAAGAAACATTCACCTACCCAGCCTACGCCATCACCGCCCTCTCCACATCCGAATACACCTACCCAATGCGCGCCCAACTCGCCACAAACGACTTTCCCGCATCCAAAGTCCTCCGTCGTCGCGCACGCTCTACCCTCGTAGACTGTTTCAGACGCTGGATCATCCCTACCGTACGCGAACGTCTTGCATGGGGTTGCTTCCCGCCCTTTGACGCCATCTACAACGATTCGCTCGGAGACGACTATAATGGTGAAGGTGTCAAATGGGGTAAAATGTCCAAAGCTACCAATGCATATGCCGATTGGGCCTGTAGGAGTATGATCTCCCGCTGTGAACGCGCGCTACGGACGGCGAGTGCTACCGCTGCGATGGCCGTTTCGCAGGAGAACACGCCTACGGAGGAACGAAGGTCGATGGACATGATGATGATGTCCGCCAACGGTACTACGAGCGACAAAGACTCTAGGCGGTCCAGTGCCTCCAGCATGCCCGTATCCGCCATCTCCGCCTCGAGCCGCGCCAGTTCGAGCGCGGAAGCTTCCGAGCCCGACGCAGACGCGTTTGCTCCCTCTCCCGCTGCACCCACTTTCCAAAGCGCCGCTTCCGCCTCGACTAAAGCCTCACGCCGCTCGAGTGCGTCCATTCGACACGTGGCCACGCTCAAAACTGCCCTCGACAGGTTCAAGAACCTCCATGAGAAATTGGCGATGGAGGCGATTGGTCTTGCCGACGCACATTCGGGCGCGTTGCATGTTCTCGAGGCGCGTGGACGACGACGGGGCTGGAGTGCCACCGAGGGTGGTGGATTGGGCCGGTCCCCACTTGGTACTCGCCCCGTTGTCTCTTCGTCGTCGTCGTCGTCGCCGCCGAACCGGTGGGGCTTGTCGAGCCCGGACGAACATGCGTATGGCAGTGGGAGCTCGTTTTGGGAGTTGTCGATCCCGCTCGTACGCAGTACACTTGGCGAGATCTCGGATACTTGGGAAGACTGGCAAATGGAATGGGAGATGGAAAAAGAGTTTGGGTCCGAGGGCGAGGACGAATTGGACGAGGAAGACTTTCCGGGCATCATTTCCGAATTCGATACCAGTGGAGATTCGCTACTCCCTCGCAAGCCCCAGAGCCGAAAGTCGGATGCTACTGCGAGCACTACATTGGACGATGAAGACCCGACAGAGTGCGGGCATAGTGGATTCTCAGACTCGTCTTCGTCCGAGGACGAGATGGACTCGGACGACGTGAATGATCGTTCGCCCACGTCTCCTTCCGAGTTGGAAGAGTCGGCGGTTACGGTCAGCGTTGAAGGTGGTGTCGTCCGAGCCCGACGGGGGAGACGGACGGGTGTCAAGGCTCGTATGGGCAAATATGAAGATGTCCGGAACGAGCTTCCGCCTGATCCTCCGCTCATGGCGCTCAGTCCACCTCCCAGAGGTAAATTCGCCACTAGGCCCTCGACTTCAAGAGAAGCAGGAATCGGCTCTTCACCTTTACATGGTGAAACTGGTGCGTTTCTACTTATTTTGCTTATTCTACGGGTACTGATATATTATAGGTGCAGAGAAATCTACAGGCCGTCCACCAAGATCTGGACGTCCAGCTCGACTCCAAGTTCCCCCAGCAGGATCTTCACACCGCCGAGAGCCAGCGTCTGCCGCTGCATACCCTGATTTCGCGCAATCACGCGTGGACGATGTTGAGGCTGGTGTATTCGACGAATGGGACGGTGTCGACGACGAAGACAACGTATTCGGACGTCCATCAAACCCCGCCCCTGGCCTGCCGAGTGGAAGCGACAAGTCTCAACGCAGCAAGGCCTTTCATATGTTCGACGGCCTAGGGATTCTTGAGCAAGTCGGTGGAGCCGCAGAGGCAGCGCAAGCCATTGGGCCCGCCTACGTCGCTGCAAACGAAGTTGGTGTTGGGTACCCACCAGGTTTACATGGTGACCTTCCCTCGCCGCCCAGCTCGCCCAAGCGCGCTGCTACATTACCCGACAGCCCTCGTCGTGTCAGCCACTACGTTTCCAGAGACCTCCCGCCTACTACGGAACCTGCACCGCCAGTGGTCATGGAAAAGGACACGAAGAAGACGCCGCGTGCGCGACCACGGTTGACTTTGGCGTTCCCCGATCCACCCTCTCATGACCCCGCAAAGGCGAGGTCTGCCAGTCTTCCTTATGTACGCGCGTACCAGCCCTCTGAGGATCTTGTCGGAGCTCGTCCAGTGGAAAAAGACGCACCTGCCTTACTGCTCGACACGCCTACGGCCGAGCATCCTTCCAGCACATACCCCTACACTTGGGAAGTCAACGTGCTTCCTCCTGGCATCAAGGTTGTCGGTACTGTGGGTGTCAGCGGATCCTCGGATGTTGAGCAAGTGCCAGAAGTACCAAGCAGCACCGAGGCCTCTAGTGGAAACACTGCGTCGACATCGTCTAGTTCACGTCCGTTCAACGCCGTCGCCAAAGTCTTCAGTAAAGTGCGAAAAGTCAAGCCGGTGTTATACGTCACGCCTCCACTACCGTCAGATGATGGTGCCGAGAAACCACCAGCTCCCAGGCGACTCCAGAAGCTCAATAGGTCAAAGAGCTGGAAGGACCTTTCTAGTGGAAACCTCAACGTCCGTCCAGACAACAAGCGTAGAAAGTCGGCAGACTCGGTCCCAACCCGTTCCGAGCCAGAAGCAGAACCCGTCCCTGCGCCAGTTCCAAACGCCACAGCCGACACCGAAGCCGAAGCCGAAGAAGACGGGGATAAGACGGTGGTTCTTGAAGGCACCCCCTGTCTCTCGCCAACATCTACGCTTCCATCCGATCTAGAATCGGGATGTACGACGCCCATGTTGGTTTCTGCATCTAGCTCGGCGTTCTCGTCCCCGTTGAGCTCGGTCAACTCGACCGCGCTTGACATTGCCGATATGTCGGCGGGCAGCATGGACCCTGCGCTAAACTTGGATGGCTCGGAGACGTATGACGGAATCGTCATGGGTTCGAATGCACACGTGGTCACCAGCGGCGAGAGGAGGCCGATTCAAGAAGCCCTGTTCGCGGAGCCTATGCATTATGAGGCTGGCTCCGAGGGCGATGGGATGTCACTGGATGAGGCACTTAAACTCGAGCCCACAACGAGTGCTTGTCCAGTGGCTGGACAGAAGACCCTCAAGCGGGCTACGAGCACGACGAGGTTTGATCGTCCACCGCCTCCTCCCAGGCCACCCAAGAGCCTGAAGCGAAGTCTCAGTCTGAATGCGTTTGGGAAAAAGTCGGAGACGCCGGTGGCAAAGGAATAGATGATAGTATAGGTGCGTTGGGCTTGGAAGTTTCCTTCCTCACGAGTCATACTGACGACATGTTCTCTAGCATTGTTAATCGTTTTCTGTCAAGTCATGGCCGCGTTGTAAACTACTGGATCTCGTCTCTTCTATTCATCGTCACTCATTCACTACATCTCTCGGAAGGCTCGCTCCCATTTTTGTTTCTGGCGCCTGTGCCAGCGTAATATGTTTCTCCACCTGTTCCTCGTTTTATCTTTCTTCCCGGTTTTCCTCTCCTAATCTCGTCCTTCTCCGATGACTGTCTTTTGCTTCATGTTCGTTTTTAGACGAGGGTGGAACCCTTTCGATCGTCGTGCTCGGCTGTATCATAGCTTGTTCTGCGTGCAATGCAATCGACTTTTGGATCCCAATAAACCCTAGATCGATAGGTAGCCTCGCCAACACCAGCAGGTGGTGACGCCTTCTTTGGCTTTGAACGGCAAATATGCCTACATGATGGCGCACAGTTTCAGCGCCAAACTCACGCACTTTTTTGCTGGTAAGACACCGAAAGTACAGCCTCCCTCGCGTAGTTCGAACGGCAAATGCACTCGGAACCTCCAAGGGTCATCGTCCGAAGAAACGAGCCTGCTTCCCCGGAATTGAATTTCTAGAAAGACTTTTCGTAGGCAGTTCGATCATTACCGGGCGTCATTTTGCGGCGTCGAGGACAATATGGATCGATGCCGTAATTGCGCTGGAATGCCGGACCGTTCGCTAGGATCAAGAAAGCGCAATGGCCGATTAAAGGCGATTAATTTAGCAATAGCCAAGACCAACTTCGGCTGACTTTGAATCACGGGGGGACCTAATTCGAGGCAGGCAAAACGTTTATTGGATGGGAACAAGGCAAGTACCGGTCAGAACAAGGTCACGTTGGTACATCTTGAACGAGAAGAAGAATACGGCCACTCCCAATTTGGATGCCGAGTGAACGTGCGCATGTGGCCACTTCCGGTCAGCAGAGGTCACGGTGACACGGTCAGCCCAGCCCCAAGTCATCAAACCCAAATAACGCCATCGGGGCTCTCACTTGACCCACTCGCTTTGCCGAGCTGCTCTTGCGTAATTAAGCGTCACGCCACGTCCGGGAGGTATAAAACCGGGGTCGGAGAAAGAAAAAAAAGTTCGCTACTCCCAACTTTCCTACAACACTCGTACAATCTAACAAAAAATCGTCAATAATGTCTACAGCCATCGAACGCTCCGTCTCCCGTGGCCGTGAACAAGTCGCCTACGTAGGTCACATTACCCAATACGCTTCACGCCACCCAGCCCCAACCCACCGCTGACGTTCTCTTCTACAGCAAAGCAGTGGTCGTGGTGGTGCAGGAAACATCAGACCGTCCTCCTCTTCCCGTGATCCCGCTTCTCGTCAAGCAGGCCCCGATGACTACTCCCAATCCCGTGGTCGTGAGCTCCCAGCTACCGCTGCTGCGCCGCACACCGAAAAGCCCCGCATCGTACAGAGTGGACGTGGTGGTGCAGGAAACATGCGTTCTCCTTCGCGTGAAGCTGGCATCGAAAGCCGGAACGCCTTGAGGGAAGAGGCAAAGTATGTCCGAGAGCACACGAACACCGATATTCCAGTGCGTATACCCCACTTTGTTTGTTGATATCTCTTTTTGACACCCCGTTTAGGTTAGTCATGGTCGAGGTGGTGCCGGAAACATCTCAAACTCGCGCTCTCGCTCGAGGTCTCGTGACCCCGCTGCTACCAACCCCGGAAACCCAGCGGCTCTGAATACCATCCCTAGTGGTACCACACTGGACAGACTTCCCGAGGAAGGAACTGCTCACAATCAGACCACAGACGGTCATCAGTGAGTCAACTTTGCTGTTCACATAGAACAATACTAAGAGGCCCTCTTAGTCACTCTGGATTCAGCAAGATTACGAACCTTTTCCATCGTGACAGCTCCAACTCTCGCCGCAACTCGCGTGACGTCTCGCGAACCAGGCAAAGCATTGAGGTCCCAGTCGGACACTAGGTTGCGCCACTCAAAACATTAAAAGTACCATGTGATCAGACGCCTGATTCATTATAACTATGAACTCGGTTCGCGGTTATTCATTTGTTCTGTCCAAAGTTTGTAGCCCTACAACACTATAATACAACTCTCGTGACCCCTTATTCCAACCTCGTGACCATTTAAGATTCATGCATGAAATTTGCATTGATTATGCTACACCAAAATGCCCGATATACGATGTACAAGAGTACTACTTAGCTCTCCATAAGCTTCTCCCAATCAACCTGACGCGAGCGTTTTGTGAACCTTTCTGCTTTACGATTGGACATCCGCATTAGGTGTCTCATCGTCGGTCGGCCATGAGGACAGTTCCATGGTTGGTCCATTGTGCTCATATGCCGAACCACCTGTTGAATAGAGTTAGCCGAGTCGGAAATGACGTCGCGTTGAGTCCAATGATTGAAATTAAACGTTCTGGTGTCCACTCACCGACGTCATTTGGGCTCGAGTAAGTGGGTGGCCAACCATCACACTCTTTCTACATGCGCGAGAAGCAAACATCGCACGTGCTTTGGAGCATCGGACCATTGTTCCAGCCGGTTTGTCTTGCATTAGGTGGAGTAGTTCGGATAGGTCTAGAATATGACGATTGATCAGGCCATTGCCGACAGTGATCAGGGACGGGAAAGAACGTACCATTCATATCGAAGACAGTGGATTTGCTCACGGGCTGGGAAACCAAGAGTAGCTTGGATCCAGTACCCTCCGCCTCGTCCTCCTCCAGTTCCACCTCAAAGCCATTACTCTGCAAGACCTCTATGTTTTCCAACGCAACGAGCTTATCCGAAGCAGAGAAGTCCAAGGGTCGCGCACGAAGAAGCTTTTGAGACTCGATTCGCGTTGTCGCCTGGAGCGTCTCAAAATTATACTTTTCGTCAGCCGCATGCTGGTCCACAATAAAGAGGTCGTCTATCCCATCTTCCTCACCATCGACGTCCATAGCATCTATGTCTGGAGCTCTACGTGAACGAACGATGATGAAACCCAGGTTGAATTGCCCGAGAATCTCCATCCGCTCAAAGTCGTCCTTTTGAATGACGCGTGAGAGGAGTTCCTCTGCGTTCCCCTCTTGATTCTGGTCGACATCTACTGTGTTTGATAACGACTTGGCTGGCCCTGGGATCCAGCTGGCTGCCTCGCGCTGGGCACGCACGGCTTTGGGGGCCTCATTCCAGAGGGTAGTGACCGTATCCAGGTTAAAGGACATCGGCATTATAACCGCTTCGTCCTCTTTTGTAATTTCCTCGGCATTTGGATCTACTGTGGTGAGGTCGACGACTTCTTCATTCTCTGGAGGCACAGGAGGTGCTTGCTCCTTCGTCGGCTTTGTGGGCGGGATGCGGGATTTAGATGTCCTTTTTTCTTCTGGTTCACGCGCGACTTGATCTGTCTCGGGGACGGATTCAGGACTACCGGGTGGCGAGTCGATCCGCATGCTTGACCTGGAGCTCCTCGACGAGGCTCTGCCTTTGATTTTTTCAACCGGTTTGTCTGCCTTGGCGCTGATGTCGGGTTCACCGTCATCGTCACCGGATTCCGAAGCTTCTTCGACGACATCCTCTACTTCATTAGATTCCTTCCCCTGGCCACTCTCCCTACGATACTGAGTCAAAGTCTTCATAATAGACGAAGAGGGCTTTCGTATCGGTACTGTAGTAGCGGTATAGAATCCTCCCGAGTATTTTGACGCATAATTTGATGATGTAGCATCATTTCCTTTTGCGAGCGCCCAGGATGCCCCAGAGGTATTGAGCACCATCTGTACCGGTTTCTTTGGGCGAGAGGCAACTTCCAACGGACGTGCTGGACTGCCGCTTGGAGAACGAGAAGCAGGCCGCTTTCGAGGGGCAGCCGCGCGAAGCGCACGTTCTTCGTAGAAACCATCCGGTTTGGAAGGAGGAGGTGAAGGAGACATATTATCGGCGAGAATGGAGGAATTTGTGACTTGGTTGGTAGGTTCATCGTCGTCCGCAGGCGGAGCACTGGGAGGATTGTCTACTGAATCGGACGATGGGATGAGGATTGGAACTGGTTGAGTTACGGGGAGTGGATCGGAGGAGGGAGCAGGGATTGTGTCCTCTTCTTCAGGAGGAGATACAGCGCGTGCCGATTCTGGGGCGGTGGCTCGTCGCTTGAGTTGTTGGGTTGCGGATTTATCCGGAGGTGCAGATCCTCCAGTAGGTTGGAGAGTGAATGTGGATCTGGAATCATCGAAATGTTCTAGTAGTGCCGCCTATGTTTTCTCGTTAGTCGACGCCCAGCCTACTGATAAGCCGCTTACCTTCATGGCCTCAATTAGATTGTGTTCACTGTGCAAAAAGATGGTTCGCTTGTCAGGGCTAACGTTGATGTCGCAGGCATCTGCGTTTATTAGAAGTAGTCAAGCTGAGTAAGCCATGGCTCGTACCTGTGGGTAGAGTAAAGTCGACAACGATGAAGGGGCTTTGGGTGGCGTTGAACGTCTTGTAGATTTCATTAAATGCTTTTTGAACCTTTAGGGTATCAGACTAGGCCAAATGAGATGTGGCAAGCGCACCTTGGGTAGGGTACATGGCCGCTTGTTTACATAGAAAAACTGTCGATCATTGCTGCTTCTTCCACATCCGACAGCAAATTTGGAAACCAAACCCGTCATCTTCACCGTCATCTGTCTCGAGACGATGGGTAAGCAATGGCGTCTCTGATTTGGATGTAGACTCACCTTTCTGCGAGTCCACGACGCTTCACAGCAGCAGAATCGGGTTCTACGTTGATATCTAGACTCAGAGGGATTATGCTATCCATCGCCTTCGACCCCCATAATGCAGTGATCGAGTTCTTGAGAAGGGTCGAGCCGTCTGTTTGGATCTGTACCGACTTCTTTCTCCTCAAACTCAGCCATAGTATGGACTGGAAGCAATAATACACTCACCCAGATTCAGATATATGAGAGACTGTCAATTTTACGCCTCCCTCAGCCGTGCAAGGAATCAAGGCATATGCTGTCAGGAGGGTCAACGCCTTCCCATACTCGCGTTTCGCATGCCTCTCAAACTCCTTTCTCCTGACGGGAAGTGGGGTGAAAAGACCAGTGATGGCCACTGTAGTACCACGCTGACGCGCCACTTTTCGGTCCTTGTTGGTGACGCGCCCAGAACGATCGAGTTCAAGAATAGTTCCCATTGGAGCTTCTGCGCTCGTTGCAGTAGTGATCGTGACGCTCTCGCACAAGGCGCATAGAGAGGCCAATGCCTCGCCTCTGAACCCGAAAGTTTCCACCGTGGTTAGGTCTTCGAACGTAGATAACTTTGACGTGTGATGTTTCAAAGCTATGATAAGATTCAGACACGAGGTCCAGAAAAGACTACCAAACTTACCCACTGTATCGTAATCATCCTTGGATATCCCAGAACCATTGTCGATGACCTCTATCGACTTGACGCCGTTGTCTTTGACTCTCACTTCTGAAGAAGACATGTTAGAAATCGCTAAGACCCTATTGCTCGTGTCCTCACCGATGACGGTGGCTCCGGCGTCTAGCGCGTTTTCGACTAGCTCCTTGATGGCTGTTTGTAAATCTACGACGACTTGACTCGAGGTTATTCTGTGCACTGAGGTCTGGTCAATGGCCTTTATTCGCCCACTCGCCATATCAAGTCGCGACGGCCAAAAGCAACCTTGACCGGCAACCTGCACCCCGGGGAAGTGGCAAAAGTGGCGTAATCGTACAAATACAGGAACAAACAGGACAAAACGGATAGTCTTGTATTCAATATATACCTGTTGTCGCTACAAATACAAGGCGGGATGCTCAAGCCGCTTACACTGGAGAATGCGAGAATGCACCACATCCTGATTAGTGAAATGACCATCTAGCCTTGCGTAAGGGACGTTTCGGCGGTATTGCGACATCGCAGAGTTACGCGAGGTGTGGCCTGACCTTTGAACACCAACCACATCACCGCAAACTCGTAATATGAACCGTTTTCGTCACCTGGCTCGTTCACGAGAAGACGATAGAACAGGTTTCGTTTTTAATCAGTTTGGGTTTTGACACTCTTGTCAAACCGCTTTTCGCCCATGCCAACTGTTTCGGGCAGTTTACCCTTGGCCAGTATACCCCGGAGATGATCCTGTTGATAATATGACTTCTTGGTGCTTATCGCACCAGGGATTCGGGTCGTCAAGATGAGGAAGCGCATAATAGGACGCTTATCATTCGCCTGGGGGGTTGCCTTCGACCGACCGGTAGTCGGCATCTATACGCTAAGAGCAAATTGAGAGGATTTTTGCTATAAATATCATGGGTAGATGTGAGTCCAATCTTGGCCTTCACCCCCAGGTCGAAACCAGCCTGTCTCTGCAGACAAGGCACCAGACCAGAGCAAGGCTACCCCCAGAATTGTGTTCTATGCAAAGAGAAACCTCACAATATTTGAAATTACGCGTCTATCTTTGCTTGGTAAACGGGTACGTGGTAGGGGATTCGGCTAGGACCTAAGGTACGCTTAATTTCTCCCTTAAGATGTAGAAAGACTTACGTTTATGTAATCCTTTCACACCTGTGAGTAAGGCGTGTCCAGCACGACGGTCTATGAGCAACGAAATCCAAGTCGCACATGCAAACCCACCACAATCTCGCACGTTTGCTTATCATGAGTCTGGCTGAACAGGGAATGTCAGCCGAATAAAGCCGCATTTCTGGTAAAAGATCTGCTGCCATCCTTGATGTGGGAGGTCTGCCGTACTTTAGGGAACCCACCGTCGAATTGCGTCCCCATCACGCCATCCCATATCGGCCTCGATCCTAAATGGAACGTTAACCTAGCAAGGACATGGCCGAACTGAATGAGGGGAAATCATGGCGCCTTCTTCCGCCTTTGACGCGAATCGGTTCTCACCATAGTTGCGACATTTGCCACGAAAATTGCGGAGTTTTTCGTGTTGATTAGAGGATACACCAGGTTCTGGAGTCTGTTTTTATATGGGCCAACTGTCACCGGCTCGATCGCGTGGGCCAATAGAAACCCAAGTTTCCGGCCATCTATTGCATATTTCCCAGCGGGGCGTGTGCATGCACCCGTCAAGTTACGAGAAGGATGGGGAACCAGGCCGAGCCAACTACGCGATTGGGCAAACGTTTGCTTTTCGCTGGTCTTCCCAATCCACCCTCAAGACACCGGTGTCACGTTGGCACAGCAGAAAACAAGAAAATGCCGAGCGGGACCAATGGAACTGGAAAAAAGAGGGAGGAAAGAGACGGAAGCGAGGTGTGGTAACTCGAAATAATGACTTGAATTAGACGCCGGCACAACGTGCGCGTGCGGTTTTTTTGCCGCTCAAAGGAAGGCAGCAGGGAGGGAGGCATACCGAGAATGGCGACCGCCTCGTTCAATTTGAATCGGCCGCAACATTATCATAATGGAAGCACGCAATTACGTTTTTTCTTTGGCTGGTCCTGTTACCTCTTTGCCGAGCCGATCTTATACACTTTACAAAGAGGTTATAAAGCTGCGCATGAACGGACCTTTCTCGGCCAACCCCCTCAATTTGTGCTCTGTGCTCTGATTCCTCTCTCATAATGTCTAACACTACTGCACGCTCTGTTTCTCGAGGACGCGAGTCGAATACCTATGTGCGTACATCGGGTCATTACGGGATTGATATTGATCTCCCTCTTTCGAATAGGCAAGCAGCGGACGAGGTGGCGCAGGAAACATCGTTCCAGCATCTGGCTCGCCTGATGCGGAAAGACGTCCAGGAGAGGCCGGCCCAGACGACTATTCTCTCTCTCGAGGAAGAGAACTACCGCCACCAAGTAACCAAACCGTAGGTTCTTATTGCTTTATTACATACGTAATTCTCACCGTTTCTCTCAGGGTAACATTGGCAGTGGGCGTGGTGGCGCCGGCAATGTATACGCACCCTCGCGTGGGGCTGCTGTCGAAAACATCAGTGCTCTACGGGAAGAAGCAAAATATGTCCGTGAGCTCGCAAAGGGTGACGCTCCCGTGAGTCAAGGCCGTGGAGGCGCCGGAAACATCTCCAACTCGCGCTCTCGTTCGCGTACCCGAGATGCAGCTGGTGCAGTTAGCCCCGCAAAAGCTGGAGAAGCTGGTACTGCGTCGCTTGGGCGACTTGCCGAGGAAGGTCATGGTCAATCTCCCACTCGCGAACAGTACGTCCCCCCACTCGCGTTCGAGCAGGCCTCTAATTGACCCTTATGATAGCCACTCTGGATTGAGCAAGATTACAAACCTCTTCCACCGCGGTTCACGAGATGCGACAAAGTTTGCTCCTGAGGTCCCAGAGCACTAGTTCATCCGCGTCCTTTTAGTCGTATTTCCATGTACTATACAAGTTCCAATCCCATATTGTTTTGAGATGAGAAGCAGCGCTATTTGAAGTCCGAGGATCGAGGATCGACGTTGCGGCTCTCAATGACGATATGCACGGGACCGGCAAACTCGGCTGAGGTCAATTATTACCAAGAACCACTCTTTGGACCCTCCCTCGTCGATTCACCACCAATAAATTTCTGTAAAATAATACCTTTCTGGATTGTAGATAACATACTCGAAAGCAACTCATAGCCTCGATGTCGTCGACGGCATCCAGTAATGGCGGCGCGCCCACGGAAACGAACAATTCATCCCCGTCTTCACTGCCTGATCCGTTCTCGACAGGTCCCAGTGTCTACCTGTACGGCTTTTTGGCCACGCTTGTTCTCATTTTCCTCGTCTCCATTGGCGTCGCATGGAGGTGCGGCACGAATCATCGTCTTAATGTCCAAGCTAACTGGGGTAATCTTCATAACGCAGGGGCTATCACACACGAAGGTTACTACGAGCACGCATCGATGAGGCTATAGCGCGCGGGGTTCTCATGCCCGGGTACGACTCTTCCAATCCACATTTGCCGTTGTTCCAATCTGGGCGGCGTGGTAATCGCGGTCCATTACCACCCAGACCCATAATGTACGAAGGTTGGATTGGGTCAAACGCTCACGAAGTCGAAAAGGACTGGGATATCAGGGTGGGAGCATACTCGCCGCGTCGATTCGTTACTAACCACATGTTTCTCATAGCCCGCATCTCTAACAGGTCTCAAACCTATCGTTCCAGAACCACCAAAAGAACCAGAACAGCCCCACGCCAAATCACCCCGATTTTCCCACTGGCTAGACCCCCTACGGCAGTACTGGTTTGTCACTCCCCCAGATGGAGCTGATGCGAATCAGCTTCAAGGACGACCGGCAAGAGGCGAGCGGAGTCCACCTAATGGCGCCGCTGCCACAGGAAGCGATGCGACAGCGGCAACAACAGGGCAAGAGACAAAGGATGAACTCAAGGACGTGGAAGAGGTCGTGACTTCGGTGCTTATTGCTATGCCCGACAAGTCGCGTTCATCGTCACGTCGAATATCAATGGGTGTGGCTAGTAGTTCTCGGCCGAGCTCGTCGACTGCGCCGCCACAGCCTATGGGGTTAACGGCGTTGCAAGAGCTGCCTCCACTTATGCTTGGTGTCGTTCAGATGCCGCTAGTGCCGACAGAAGAACAACGGGAGCACATGGATGAGAAAATCCCTAGTGCTAGCAAGGAGAAAGCTACCGAGGTTCCATAATGATAATAGATCCCCTGTAACTATCTTTGTACTCTAATGTAATTTTTCTGTTCTTTATGAAAGTTGTGCGGATGTTCTTGCAGCTTGGACCCACCTGCATATTTGCCCACCGTATGACCGAGGTTTGGGACAGGCAATAGGATAATACAGGTGGCCTTATGTCAAGAAGCGACATAACGGTACGCGGTAGACAAGCTATTCAGCTGGGTCGGTATAAAGAACTGCCGGAGGTATATTAGACTGGCAGAACGAGCTACAGCTATTATTACATGACCCTCCTAAATACCACGTTCTATTGATTTATTGGACATCCCCAACAGAAGGCAACGTCCTCAATCAATTATCATGGGAGGCGAGGACTCAAGCCAAGTCGGAGACAGAAAAACGAGTGTAGAAATAGCAGATTCTCGCACATGAGCATCTTGGTGATGGAGCAACTCGATGACTGATGAAATTGCGATGCCAATCGCATCACGAAGCTCGTCTATAATCTTAATAAGCCTTAACTTTATGGTAAAGGGTGACTTCAACCTACCATGAGAAAGAAGCTTGTTGAGCGCACTCAGAACCACCACTTGAACGTCAGGATTCCCATCTACGAGCCACTGAATCAGGAATGGCAGGACGGGCTTAATTGCGTTGTGAAGATCAACTAGGAGTGTAAATCAGAGTCGTTTATGGGATAGTGGTAGGACTAACTCACCGTGTGTAGCGAGGTCTTCAATAATATTGACCGCATTATGTTTGGTGGGCCAGGTCGCGTCTGTGAGCCACTGAATGAGAGCTCCAATCGCCGGCTTAATTGCACTACGAAGATGAACTGAGAG
>KN824312.1:0-31789 GCA_000827415.1 Serendipita vermifera MAFF 305830 | reverse complement strand
TTTTTCTCCATTCAAAATGAGTTAATCGAGATTCAGACTTCATCGTTGGTGCGTGTTCGGGGCCAGCTTAGACTCTAACTATAGCCACGGCCGACAAATCTTTTACTCCTGCATGATAGCCGAGCCCCTCGTCAGTCTGATGCTCAGATTCATCTTCTTAAACTTCTAAACGACCTTATATCTGATTTATAATTTATTAGAAACGGACTACAGCCTACTTTAGTTGCGAAAACCTGTGATCAGTCCATTGAAACATCATCACTTCACATCAATTTGACTCTCATACACATCAGATGACGCCAATACGAAGTAACTAACGGCTTGTTGGATGATTGCCAGCATATTGTATAACATATTGTGGTGGTGTCCAGGATTATGTTTCCGGCACGACTTAGCGGGATTGCCTATCGATTTATCTTGAACCCACCCTCTACGGCAATACTGGTATGTCACTCCTCAAGATGGGGCATGGGGTAAGATGCGAACCAACTATAAGGAATACCGGGAAGAGATGAACGAATCCCACCTCATGGCACCGTAAAACTGGGCAAGAGACAAAGGATGAACTCACAGACGTGGAAGAGGTATGTCATTTGTGCTTATTGCTGTGCCCGACGAGTTGCCCTCATTGTCTCGTCAAATATCAATTACGTAGCCAGTGGTCCTCGGCCGAGTTCGTTCAATATACTGCCACATCCTGTGGGACCATAGGCAATGCATGCAGGAGTTACCTGTGCTTATGCTCGGCCCTTCAAATACCGTTTGCGCCGAAGTAAAGGCAGCAAAAGCACCGGGAGGCGAGAAAAAGTGCGGACAATGAAATGCCACCGCGGTTGGAAGGGCGGGTGTAGCGCCGAAGGCCACGAGGACTGTTCGTCAAGTTCACCATACCTTTGGAGATAATACATGTAAATATCTTTCATATAGTGAGAAATCTAGTCTTTTTTTGCGCCGTTTTACCTGGGCAACGCGAGAAATTCATAGCGACGCTATCTGTCATTGAAGATGCGTGGGCTACACGCATATTCGTATGGTCGCGACCTCTAAAGCGAATCTCGAACCATTTTTACCATTATGGATAAAGGACCATTGCAGCCTTGACGTGTACCTTACATGGACAAATAAGGATAAAACCGTCCACAATCTGGGTCCTGTACATCGGATGCCTGGTGTTTTAAGCCCGATCAGTCTCCGGAATGAATTTGAACGCCCAATGACTAGAATTCCAAAGTTTTGGCACCATTAGAGCAAAAGTATGGAAATCGGGTTGCCCGACGAAAGCTAACGACGAACCCAAGAATATGGCTGGGATCGATTATGAAGTGAAAGTGTAGGCCCAAACATGGATGCAATAATCAAAAAATGCGTAGCGCAGCGACGCAAAATAATTACCAATTTTGAGGCTGTGGCCGTCAATCGCCAGCATCAAGCGATCTCGGCCTAGCCAGGAGGTCAGATTTAGGTCGGTAAAGTGTCTTCTAGGCCTTATGAGGTCATAATACACGTAGTTGTAGGTATCATGTGTAGGCCTACGAAAGATCCTCTAGGTCCTTAGTCTCCGCTCGGGAGATCCAGACCCGCTCTTTTATAAGCCAATAAAAGGACATTCCTTGTCTCGAGGAGAGAACATACAAAATTCCTAGTCCCCGTCGGGTATTAAATTGAACACCTCCGTCGCAACCGCCTTAGCATCCTCATATATTCATTCAGGTAGTTTCCGAGCAACAGGCTCTAGGTAGTGACTAATAACTTTGACAAGAAATCTCGGCGCATCTAATGGGCACGACGCAATCCATACCAAGGATTCCAGCCCTTGATCTATCAGCATTGAGCTGGTGGGTGGGCGGCGACCTCGTGACAGGATTGGTATTGTTGGATTCCTCGCCACTCTGTTCGCCTTTTGCCGGAATGATAGCGGGTGCTCCAGCATGGTGGACGCAGGCACTCGCCTCAATACAAGCAGAAAGTTTACTTCACCAACTATGCCGGCTGGGAAACCCTCAACGTTTTTTGGGTGGCATCATCTCGGGTCAATGGTCACAGCTCACGGGGGTGGAGCTCGGTCCAGAGGTTCGATTGGCCAAATGCATTCCTTCTGGCGGGGAAAGTGGTTGGGGGACAACCCACGATCTCGCTAAAGAAGTCACTCGGACGTATGCCTGGAAGGTGTTAACCACACCACCACCTTATCGGTTTAGTTATATACGATTTATGTTGCAACTAATCTTGCTTCTTGTCTCAGCTAGCATCTTCGCCTGGAGATGGCGGGTCTTGAAGACGACAGAAGCCGCAACTGGAGCTGACATACAGGCCCTAAGCGTCCTTGTCATCGTGGTCACAAACGCTATTGGAAGCGTCGTCACATGGTATCGTTGGCAAAACTTTAAAATTTTTCTTGACAAGAATGCCCAACTTGCAGTCGACACTACACTTCCCAATCAGACAGGTATATGGAGTGGGTACACGGAGGTTGTCAAAACTGCGCCGGTAATTGTTGTCGGGATACAGGAGCACCGGGATCTATCTAGACCTGACACCTTTTCGGATCCTGTTTCCGCATACTGGTGTATGGCTGGCCTCCTTATCAACACCATTTTTGGACTTGCATTTGGAATCGGCGGCGTCTTGAGCGAAGATGGCTCCCTGGCTTTGATCTACATTGTTCATGGAGTCTTGCAAGCAACCATAATTGTGGTCGCATGGCGTCGACTTGACGGCGCTATCGTCAACACTCCAATCGACCGAAGAGCCAAAGTAGCCCCGAGCCATGATGCTAAGGTACTGCATCGGGAGCACGAGCATATACAGCAGGCGGTATGCTCGATGCGGCTTACTGTTTACAATGCTAACGGACACTGGCAGGGACCAACTCGACCATTTAGCTCAAAATCAAAGGCATCCACAACCGGATCCACACTAGCAGACCAATCTCGAAAGGTGCCTCTTCCACTTGCGACCACCCCAACAAACGCACAAGATTCACACAATGACAAAGAGCGCGCTGGAGGCTCTAAAGGGTTTAAAGAAGCTGGAGACGAGGGGATAAACAAGGAGGTGGACCAGAAGTAGCAAATGTTTGAACTTGGAAAAGCGGGTTAATTTCATAGCTCTTGAATAGTGTTTTATTCTCTGCTGGCATTATTGTGTTCCAATTGCACAATGAACTATCCGATGTATACATATCAATGACGATATCCTTTAGGTCACGACCCGGGTAGGCTGAATGGGATACCACGAACGGAACATCATGGCGGGGTCGTATTTAGCTTTGAGCTCCTGTAGTCGCGGATAGTTTTCTCCATAGAGAGGAGCAGCGGCATCAGTAGCCTGGGGATTTCCCATCTCTAGAAGCGGTGTCAGTTTGATACCTTAGGTAAGCTTCGCAAACGTACCGTAGTTTCCATAACCCGTGTCATCCTTTCCCCGCCCTCCGCCAAAGCTATCCTTTAAACCTTCGTCGAGACGTTGCTTGAGTTGAAGAATCCGGTTCTTCGCATCCTTGGTCGCCTCAGGGCCATCCGTCTGCCAGGCAATCATAATGGGTGAAGCAGGGTGGGCGACACGCATTCGATACGCCGTCGCATCAGAGGCCACACTCGCCGCCTTCTTCAAGTGGAAAAACTCCCAGACGACCGCCATCACCGGTACACCATCGGTTGCGCACTCTCCAGGCGCGCTCGCAATTTCGACGAGCTGGTCAAAGAGTTGGATTGCTGTTTCTGCCTTGATCCCTCGTTCGCCTCGGACAGTGCCGGATAAGTGATAATTGCCTCCATATGGCGCTGTCCCGTTTTGGAGGCTATTGAGGGCTTCGTATGGGATCATTCTCGTCCCGTCGACGATAGGGCCGAGAGATAGGAGCTTGGAGAACCGCTTGCGACCTTCCTCTTCGTCTCCATTGTAAAAGACGATGGCGATGACGAGTGGAGTGCCAGTGGAACCTTTGCTGGTCATGGCTACCACGGCCGCTTCCTTCTCACTCGCACCTGCGTACCACTCGTGTACGGCGTCCATGACGGTCGGAAGAAGGGGAGGAGGGAAGACGAGAGGTCCGGCGAAGACGGTCGGCCGTTGAGGGTACAGCTGGAAGACAAACTCGGTGACGCAACCAAAGTTGGGTCCGCCTCCACGAATACCCCAGTAAAGGTCTGGATGAGAGGTCGAGTTTACGGTGAGGATAGATCCATCAGACGTAACCAAGGTGACCTAATACTGATGAGCGACTGAAGAGAATACGACTTCAGTAAGCGCCTACCTGGAGTATGTTATCGATAGTCATGCCGTGTTCACCCATAAGCCATCCCAATCCTCCACCAAGACTCAGACTACAACGTGTAAGCTTGAGTCAATATAGCCGAGCTGCCACTTACCCTCCGACGCCAGTATGATTGACCGTACCTCCAGTGGTAGCAAGCCCATACTTGATGGCTTCTTTGTCGACAGCAGCCCAGTTTGCACCTCCTCCTACGTATCCTAGCTGCCTTTCTTGGTCCACTCGAGCGGTGTTCAAGTATCTTGACAAGTCGATAACGATGCCACCTTCAGACGACGACGATCCAGAAGTACTATGACCTCCACCACGAACGGCCACGTGAATGGAGCCCGGCCCTGTCGAACGAGCGTTGACCAATGTGATGACTTTGGAGACGTCTTCAGCCGACTTGACGAATGCGACCATGGCGGCGTTTCTCTGCGCGTTTTTGGCGAAACGGAGGAGTGAGGCTTGATATTCCGGGTCAGTAGCGACGACAAGATCGCCCGTGAATCCGTCTGCGAGCAAGGCGGCCTTGAAATCGGTAGCTTGGGATGTTTCGATCATGATGATGCAGGATAGTAAAGTTTGTGTAGTTTGGAGTAGATGGTTTCGACCTCATGGTTATATATGTTTATCTGACAAATGTTCGGACGTGGCCGCAGAGCGCAGCGCCGGTGATGAGTAAGAGATGGTATGCCAAGCCCATCGTCGATTATAGATACGCTTTCACGGATTGGTAAACAAGGCCTCACAAGCGACGCGAATGACGGCCAACGATTGGTCGAGGTAGGGGGCAAGTGTGGAGACGTAGCCGCGGTCGCAGCAGAAGCGCAGTTCAGGCCCTACGACCTTACCATCTTAATCGACATATGCTTGCATAGACATTAGAGTCTCATCAACTGAATGTAAACATGTTACATTGAACCTAATCTCCTTTCGACCTGAATGCGGCAAACCCTCATCCCCTCCATGACTTCATTTTGGCTCCCGCCAGAACTATGGGAGAATATTTTCATTCTACTTACTAGGTTTACCGGTGAATTCGACGTAGACGAATGGATTTGCCGTTCCGATCACGAACGAGAGTCGCCACCCTTGGAAGAGATCCATCTCCGGCTGGCCAGAATCAATATTACGGGGAAAAACTCGAACCGCTTCTTACTCATTCAAAACCCAGACTTTCATCTACAACGACAACAGCGTCGAACTCTTGTGCGCGTGTGCAAGCGCTGGTACGAAATCGGATTACAGTATCTTTACGCGTCTATTATCATATACGATGCGACAACTCTACTTGGTTGTATCTCTACCCTCAAAAGAATACCCGATTTGGGCAAAACAGTACGCCGGCTCGAGGTCTACCTCGACAACCCCGAAAGCGACGAAGATGTCGAAATTATAAGCCGCCGCCTGCTCGAAGAACTCATCGAACTGTGTCCAAACCTCGTTATATTTGCCGGCGACGTCGAGGAATGTGAAGGATCCGAATCCGAAGAACTGACGTATGCGCGACGATCACTTCGGGTGGCTCTATCGGCGCATTGTAAGGAACTCCGGCATGTCATCGGAACCCAACTCGTGGACGGCTATCCAGCTAGGGCCTTTTTCCGCACCATCTCCCCCTTCACTCATCTTATAGCACTCAAACTGCCACCCAGCCTAGGCACCATGCCCGGGCTGAACAGACCGCCCATTACCCTGCCTAATGTCCGCATATTCGATCTCGGGTACCAAGCGCCCCTGATCTCCCCCGAGTTTGGTGGCTACCTCTCCCGGTGGTCCTTGCCGGCTCTAGAGGCCGTCCATCTTGGCACCTTGTCGCCGAGCATGGCGCTCCAGCGTTTCTGGTCCACACACGGCTCGAAGATACAAACGATCCGCATATACAACGCAAGCGATGCGGTATTCGACGGGCGGTCGTCAGTCGAAATCAACCTAGGCATCAACGTACCCTCGAACCAGTTGTTCCCCAACCTTCGTCAACTCGTCATTCTCCACAACTGCCCCGCAAATCTCACCCGACTCTTTTTACCGAGCGCGTCGCTTGAGATATACGAGGTCCCGATGCACGATCTGTGGAGGGTAAACGAACGAGTGGCAGCCTATTTGGAACGCCAAATTGGTGCGCAGCACATGACGACGCTATTAAACCATGCTGTGCCCAACTTGCGACTCGTCCGTATTTCGCGGTGTCCAGGGCAATCAGACAAGAGCGAGCGCGGGATCCGGTGCAACGCTCTCCTTAGTTGCGGGATCCCAATATGGCGAGAACAGCTAGGGAGACAAAACGTTGTACTTGAACAATTATATGGAGACCAGTAGTCTCGGCTCTTAGACGTGTGTGATGAAGCGAGTGTCGTAAGGAACGAACGATAAATTCAAACTACTTCTTAGTGCGGCACTTTTAACCTGTGAATTATTACCCTATATTTCTACGGTTCATACCTTTTGCATGCAGGGTTGGTGGCGCTGCCCCCTTTTTCTCACCCACGACCCTTGCTGCTTCCCACGACAACTGAAATGACACGGAAGCAAAAGTAAGTTGACTCAATGACCACCTTCAAAATCCAATCTGTGATCGTTCTCAAGGTTCATCTACGAGCACAAGGAACCATCCAATCCCTAGATTTATCTTCTCATAGACCATCAATTAAGATGCGACGAGGTCCCTTAGGCCAAATATCGCTGTCATTTATGAACCATGCCGACAATACCGCATTCTATTGCCAAGGGACCCGGAGGAATCGAAGTTTGAGGTTGTCTGCCGTCCATTTGCCGCCCGGTGTGAAAAGGCCGGTCCCTGGTTGTTGACATAGAGTATAACCGAAATGTTCCGTAATCATGATTTTCTCTTTTGACGACCCCCTGGAAGTACGGTCTCGTCTTGGACCCCTCCTCACCTACCGACGACGACCTCCCATACCCTCAACTCGTACCGTACCACTCGTTTTTCTTCAATTTATAGCAAATACCTGCTCGATTAATCATGGCGGTGCCGGTAACTCCAGAGCAGCAAGCTGTTCTCCAACAATTGGGCGTGTCTGCTAGCGAGTTTCTATTCTACCACTCGAGGAGAATTGCCGGGAGACATGTCAGTGTCAACCCTAAAATCACTAGCGACTTCATCTCACATAATGCCTAATAGCTCACTCATGCGATGGCTACACTCTACATATATGACTTTCTCATCACTCTGTGGGTCGATTCATCGTCGCCTTTCCGAGCATATTATTAAACCGGCTATAGTGGGGAAGAAATTGACTTTGTTTGGAAGACGACACCGCGCTTCTCGGTTGCAAAAGCAATGTGGTTTTTGGTACGTTTCTTTGGATACGCGGCAGCTATCCGTGTTATTCTAGTAAATGAGCTTAACTTCACCTAAAGAACCGCTATCTACCCCTGGCTTGCGTGTGCGTGCGGATATGGGCCATGGCATACGCGGTGCCACCAGATATTGTCAGTCGTTCGCTTTCTTTTCCAATGCATCATCTCGCTAACAAATAAACTTTTATTTAGGTGTACGTGTATTGCTCCTCTGCTAAGGAACTGACGTTGACGACCCATTTAGCTGTAAAGTGGCCATTCAGTTCACTGCGTGGACCGGTCTTGTAAGTCTTTGATCTCAAACAGTGCTAATCTAAATTGACTTGTATCTAGGTTAGCGTTGCTATTGTCGATATTCTTCTCATGCTCCGGGTCTGGGCTCTCTACAATGGGTCTCGATTCGTCAAGTGGTTTCTCATTGGTGTTTTCGTCGTTGGGTTCCCCGCGGCTATTGGTGTCCGACAGGCACCCCCAGTGGTATGTTTCGTACCTTGCCCGAACATGTACGGCAAGCTGATCGACTGTGCAGGCTGGCATTCCACTCGTCACTCCAGGTATGAATCCACCATTTCGTTTGAATTCGTATGCTTAACATCCCATAGCGCCACTAAGTCTGACTGTGTGTCGTCGATCTCCTCCATCGGAGTTATTCTCTCTCTTTACGATGGCCACAGTCATCGACGTGCGTATGATTTTGACGTCTTTTAATCTCGTATTGAATATTTAATAGACGATCATCTTCGGAATGGTGATTTATCGTGCTGGAGGGCAACGATTCCGCTCACAGACGCCAATGCTAGCTGTGCTGGTCAGAGAGTGAGTGGATCCGCGTACGGCGTACTGTATGTTGCTAACGTGGATTCAATAGTGGAGCTTTGTACTATGCCGCCATCACTGGTTCGTCCTTTTCGTTGGGGCCTTTCCCGGATGCTGACCTCTATTCCAGCCGTCCTCTTGTTCATGATCGCTGCCACCTTCATCCCACTCGTGAGTCCTTATTGTTTCGAATTTGTGCGAAAACTAACCCCTACCCATAGCTCTACCAGCCTGTGGCTGATGCAAAGTACGTTAATACCGACACCGCTACCCTCAGTACTGACATAACCACTAGCTTGAACGTTCCTCTATCTGCTCTAGCATGCAGTCGTCTTATCTTGTCTCTGAGAGGGGTGTACTTCCGACAAGGAGATGGTGCTCGAACAGACATGCAAACGATTTCGACAACCTACCAGCCCAAAAACCGTCCTCCTCACTCCACTCGTGCAGAAGACGATATACGTCTTGGTAACATTCGAAGCCCTGCCTTACGAAGCGATTTCCAAGGTGGAGGAATCTCACGTTCGAATCGTCGAGACGACCCTCTCAAGTCAATGGACTATGATTGGGAACCGGAATCCTACACGTCTCGTAATGATGTAGAGAGAGGATCTTTGGGCGATACCAATGCTTCAAAGCATTCTAGACGTCGCTCGCGCTCGATGGCCGACATGTTCCCGAGCAACCGTGAGCTCTCTCCTCAATTTGGAGTACCAGCCGCGCAAGTCACTGTCACCCGAACCACAACTGCCGTCGCCGATGATGGCGTTCCATTCGAGTTCCCGGCTGACAACCACGTAGAAAAGCCTCGACTACCCTCGCAGCCCGAGGAAACCAAAGGAGGAATGGATTGGTGGGACTCGTCAGATGGGACGGACAGCGGAGCTCCCTCTAGGACGGGGGTGTTTGAAACCAGGGTTGGTTATCGTCATGACCGAGTTCCTGACGATTTTGAGGCCGAATACGGCTCGCCAAAATCTCCCAGGTCACTTTGATGACCTGGTGAGAACTCTCTTCTGCTTATCGAGAACATCAGTATCATTATGTTTCCTCAATAGTTTATCGTATAGAAAGGCGGGATCTCTCATACAGCTCGAAAATGGAGTGATAAATGTTTTGATTTAATATACATATAATGAGGAGAAAGCTATAAACCGGATAGCCAGTCCTCCACTTGCTGTACTCGTGACATTCTTCTCGTTACATCAACCCGCACATGGATCTCTAGTCCTTGTGGATCCCTCCTCGTTTGTCCGCGTTCGACATCATTCCCTCGTACCCAACCATCGTTGGTCCCGCTTCTGCGTGGCTGTCGTGATTGGATTGGTGCTTGTTCATGGCTATTGTCAATTTCGACCGCAAATTGGGCTCCAGAAGTGACATTTTGTCGGTGCTCCTCTCCTTTCACACTCTCCTCCCCTTCTCCTTCCTCCGTCTCATCTATCCTCGTCCTTGCAAACGCACTGGCAAGCATATCTTCGTCAAACTTTGCTTTTGTATATCGCTCCCTCCCGTGCACATCCCCGCTTGCAGAGTCTTGGTTAGCGTGTCTACCGCCTGCCCGCCTTCCCAGCACTCTCCGAACAAACCTCTCGCCGACCCCGTCTCCATCCGCCGTCATTGAGTTCCGTAGATCCCCCCAGACCGCTAAGAGTGCCGGATCCGACAGCATAAGGAGAGAGTTGAAGAGGCCCACTAGACCGTTGAGGCCATCAAAAAGCGCATTAAGGGCCGTGGGTACCTCCATATCTGGAAACACTTTCGTGAGCAAGTCGAGGATGATTCCAGGAAGGAGGCATAGGATCGGCGTCATGATGTATCCTATGATGTTTCCGTTCAATCAACGATGACGCGCATATACGAGAAATTGATAACGAACCTATTAGTCGAACTGTCAATTGTCGCATCGCCAATGCCTTTCGTGATAAAGCTGGCCGGACTCTCTCGACGCGGATTTGAACATTTGGCTGTATCTCAGACGAGCCGCTCCTTTTTGGGGACATGGAATGAGACATTGGGGACTTGGTAGATGGTCCAAGTGCCGCCTGGTCGGGAGGGCTGGTAGGTTTTCTATCACTCCGGAGCTTTTCGGTTACACCAGCTATACTATGAGCTGGAAACCTGAGTCTGCGATCTTCTGGAACTGATGGAGGGAATGTGTGGTTCTCCGAAGACGTGTCGCTGACGGAAGGTTTAAAGACATTTCCGCTCGACGGGGTCAGTGGCGAGCTGAAGACGGCAATAGATATGGTAACGGTGGCGACGAGGAGGTAGAGCATACATAGCAGTGTTGGTAGAGAATAGGTGAAGAGCATGCGGATGAGGACGGTGGAGGGGGATATCCCTTGGGTCGCATACCAGCAATAGCCCCAGGTTTCGTCGTAACCGTAGGTACCTGTCCCGAGTGCACAGAAGGCTATAGATTCCATAGATGTTAGTGTCTTGCGCATTCTAACCGGAAACTTTTGACTATGCTCACCAATGACGAAGGCCACCAGAATAGGCACAACGATAAAGTAGACGAGGGCGTGTGAAGGAGAAGGACGCCGGAAGACGAAGGCAAGTTGCGAGTTGAGTGCAATACAGCATGAGTAGAATATCGATAACATGGTTGGCGCCGCGAATAGCCAGCCTCCAACAAAAGCGCATGCGAAACCTGGCGGCAAGTCCCCGTATCCTGCCATATTTGAGCACTAGCAGGTTATTTAGCTATATATCGGTGCATATAGCCCTACTCACATGTAGTATTAAGTCGGAAGAGGCCATACATGTCGCCAGAACTAAACTTGTCCGCCTCATCAGTCTCTTGTACTTGTGCTTGAGTGAGAGTGCAATGTATAAGAAGAGATTTATGGTGCACACGGCGATGGAGATCGAGTTACATGCCAAGATTGCCGCCACCGATGTTCCACTTGAGGGGCTGTCTGATGTAGACTGATCTGACGAGACTTGAGAGGCCATGGATAGGTCCACCAGTGATTAAGAGTTGCTTATTATCACAAAACAGGTTATAACGTGCAAAGGCGAGAGGGTGATTAGGAGGTCGGGGGGAGAATCGAGAAAAGGAGAGGGCCGGCAGATTGTTCTACGACTGTATATTAAAAGCACGCAGACAAACTAAACTAATTGCTCACATGTATATAGAGGGTATCGTGGAGATGACGGCTGAGCGTGATTGGGCGCGGCAAATGCAGGTCCCCTTATGATAGGCGTCGCTTGTGGGATAAGTCGCGCGATCGGGGCTGAGCAAATGAACAGTATGAGAAGCTATGTACACCCCACTGTGATAGCAGTCGAATAGGGAGGGTATCAAGCAGTGTCTGCATGGCCTGAGCCGAGTGGGAAACCTTTTGAGGGAACCGAAGAGGACGAGGGCTAGATGGAAAGACCAGCCAACTGTGCGCCGAGAACTCCCAAAGGGGCCAGTTCTCAACCGGATTACTCTTCGGGGTTTTGTGATTAAAGGCCATTCAGCGACGACAAGCCACAGCGTACGATGACCCTGTGGCGCTACCCGTCGTCGTATTGTACATAGGTGACGGCCTCGTGTCTCTATTCTCAACGGAACGAAACTACCCCCGGCCTCAACTGACAGCATATGTCCATTTTGGGCCAAAACTGACCTCGGCTATTCGACACCGTATTCATCAGGTCTAACGGCCACGAGGCGCTATTGGACAGTGTAATGGGGATGATGGGATTTCTGAACCAGGGTGTAGCAAAAAAATGTACAAAAGCACACGTCATATCAAGATAACAAGCAACAAGCAACCAGCCACACAAACACGCAAAACAGGGCGCCGACACAAAGATCGGACCTCGGCCAATCAGACAGCCTAAACAGCACCGTGATGTCTCAATTCTACTCTCCTCTTCTTCTTTGCCGGGCCCTCTTCGGCTCGTTCACGTTCACTCTCGCTCCCTCCTGTCAGACCACCAGCCATATGTGCATCGCCATCCCCACCCGTAACACTTGCAGCGGGCGTAAGCGGTACATCGATCGCCGATGCCGACCGCTTCAACGAACCCGGGCCAATAGCTCCTGACCCCGACGGACCAGGCAGGTCCTTGAGAGAAACAGACGGTGACGGCGCATGCGGGGGAACAAAGGGTGAAGGCGGAGGATGCACAAGTGGGGACTGGGGTGTGATCCCGGGTGCACCTGTCCCACTGCTCGATGACGAGGCGGATAACAGGGGTGCATGATGCTGACCCGAGGCACTGCCGGAAACGGACGCTGTCGACGCATGTCCATGGGGATGGGTATTAATCAGCGGGTGCGAATGCGCCAACGCCACTGATTTGAGTTGCAGGTCTCGCTGCTGGGTATGGTAAAGGGGCATGTTCTCGTCGAATACGACAACGGTGCAGTAGCCATCGGAAGAAACCAGCATGAGAACATGTCCGTCATGAGACCTGGGGATAGATATCAGTCGGCGAGAAAGGGGTATAACCTATTGGACTTACCAGGCCATATCGGTAAAGCTATCATAGTGCAGTTTGCTTAAAAGACAGACAGGACCAGCCTGTTGCGTATCGTGAATTGCAACAGTATCGAGCGTGGCCACAGCAAACATCATCCGATACGGCAGCTGGAACACGGACGCCGTCGCCGCACCAGTCCCGTTGCTCCCCCCGGCACCTGGAAGTGTGTCACTCGAAGTCTTCCGTGGTGTAGTGCTGGAAGACCCATCCACGGCCGATAGAGCAGGACTTGGGAGCGAAAGCTCGCTTCTCGAGGGAACAGAGGGAAGGTGAGACGCAGTTCGAGAAGTAGAACTGCTCGTAAACACATCGACTACGTCACTCCTGCCTGGTTCCAGTAGAATAGTGGGAGGATCTTCCATCTCTGCCGATGGAGCGACATTGGGACGGAGGTCGTACAAGGTGTTCGAAAACTTTACGCATACCACAGCCCTACGATGGCCGGGGTATGCGGCCACGGGAGCCTTTGAGAAATTGGCCTTGGAGTAGACGTATACACAACTCGAGCTTTCGGCTCCGGGACCTGGCTCGTCCTCTTTGGCACCTGTACCGGGTGTCGCAGATACACTGTTATCCTCGAACCAACCTGCTGGCGTGTACAACAGGTTGCCATCGGGACTAAAGGTCAAGCGGCGGAAGAAGGATGTCGCATTTTCGTCGCTATAGAGGCGCAAGGTCCAAGGAGCGGCAGCACTGGCTACTGCATTGGCGGTAGCGGTGGTTGCTGCATGAGGGGTACGGATGGCTGGGAGGGGTGGCATAGGAGATGGGGAGCGTCCATAGCTTGACCGCGAGTCTCTAGAGCAGGAGGTTAGTAATAAAACTTGTACAGAAGATCACATATACGTACCTGTCCTCCATTGTTCTACCTCTGAAACTCGCGGGGCTTCCCGGTGCTTGACTTCCACTAAAGCTAGATCGTCTACTCGTCGCGGCCGTCCTCGGCTCCTTGTATTCCTTGATGGGCGTAATGCTCGAGTCGCGGTGTCCAGAAGTGCTCGCCGCACTGCTTGGGGGTAAGAACATGCCACCAACGCCACTAGTGACACTTGTTGCAGGAGTGAGAGGTGCGTCCATATTGGTGTTGGTAGAGTTATCCCGCTCCCTTCCAGAGTGACTGGGCGCCATACTGACACTGCTCGCCTCGCTAGAGATACTGCTCCTCCTGACGTGGCCTCGGCCTCTGGGAGGAGCGCCGTCTCCAACCCTTGGCGAGGGGCGACTGAGACTGGGTGCTCGAGAGTGACTCCCACCTCCGCCGTTACCCATGCTATTCTTTCCACCGCCAGCAGTGCTGCCGTTTCTGGAATGACCGCGACTTCCGCGCATCACCATGCGTGTGTTACTTCCTACGGGGTGGGTTTCGAGGGCGGAGCCGTGCTTGTGTGAAAGAGAATAGACTTTGACGCTCCTATCCGAGCTCTGGGTGGCAATGTACTCGTTCATTGGGTCCCAGGCAACACCTTGGACATAGTGGGCGTGGTCGGCGATCTCGCGCACGCAAATAGCTTCGGAAACGGAAAAAATGCGAGCGGTGTTGTCGGTACTTCCAGTGAGAATGTACTCGCCAGTTGGGGACCAAGCCAGGTCGTATACCTCGCCACTCGTTACGCTGGAATCCGATCAGCAAAAATGTGACATCTCACGGATGAGACGCTCACCGTATTGCATTGAGAACTCTCCAGGATTCCTTGTCGACTGATGCGTCTTTGGCATCGCGGCCCCAGACGCTTGTTTGTGATTTTTCGTCTCGTGTCCAGATAATCAGCATCCCGTCGTCGGCACCAGAAGCAAGAAGTTCTCCTGTGGCGCAATGTCGTCGTTAGAAATTTGCTCTTTTAATGCAAAAAGAGACGGGCTACCGTTTGGGCTCCATCTAACGACGTTTACCGCGCCTGCGTGCTTGCTCAATGTGCTCAAGTATTCTGCTTTTGGGCCTGTAGCATCCGTTGGGTGGATCAACCAGACCTAAAGATACGCCCTGCGTTAGCTGTACCACTATCAACTCTCTTTGACGGTACTCACGCGAACATGGGTATCCGCGCCGGCAGTCGCAAACCTGTGTGCTACCGTTCCAGCAGCAGTCCGTGTTGTTCTCCGTTGAAAGTCGCAAGAATAGATGGGCTTGGCTTCGTGCCATCCTATTTCGAGTGTCTTGATGATCATTGCTTCGATATGGTTTCGATGGCAATCTTGATCGTCAAAGGGTCTAAATTGTTAATTATTGACCAAATGCGTCAAAAATTGAGTCGATATCGTCGTTTAGGGTCTCGTCCTGGTTGCCGCTGGTAACGGCTGAAATGCCAGACTTGGTATTGTTCGTCGTATTTGAGTGGTGGAATGAATGCCAGAGCCAGAATAGAAATCTTTATTTCGTTTACAATGGCGGCTTTGCGTAGAGAGGCGATTCGTCCGAGTCGGTTTGGTGGTGGGCAAGTTGGATTGGACCCTTTGTTAGTCTTGGCGACGTCGAAGTTCGGAAAGGATAGTGCGTGACGACTGAAACAAGAATAATCAAGAAAGCTTTGTGAGCACGCGCGTTGTAGGCCATAATGAACCCTCGGGCTCACCTACGTCAGGCGTACTAGACCACAAAATCGTATACGAGGGACAAATGGGTACAATCTGGTCTGCAGAACTCGTGCCACAATCGTGATTGAGTCGTAGTTGGAGGGCTGAATCGGCGCAGCTGGCGAAGGAATACGTGAAATATGTTCACAGCGAATAGAAACCCTTCCTACGGTTGTAAGTTGAGGGTTATCTACTCTAGTCAAGAATGGCCAAGATTGGTGTAGGGTCGAAGTGCGGTTCAAACTCCGCTCGTCGCCGCTGAGACTAGGTGGCCGCCCAGATAAAGTCTCGCTCTATGCGCCAATATGGTTGAGTATATGTATTTTGATTGATATAGTAGCAACAAACAAATAGAGCTAAAGCAAAAAGAACGGAATCAAACGCTTCAGAACTCGTGAAAGCGAGCCACTATACATGATGACTCCATAATCCAAAGGTACATATCAATAACCGAATGAGAAAGTAAAGGAAGAACGGAAAAGCCAAAAGTGAGGAAACGGAAATGTGAATCAAAGACGTGTAAGTTAGTTTTGTGGAATACACGACGACGTAAAGTCTGTTGTCGGAAGTAGAGAATAAGTACGTTCATGACGAGCTGTTCCAGTTGAGCGGGCACGACTTGATACGAAGGAATTGAAAGAGTTGTAGCGAATAAGTGAAAATAACACAGGTCGTGGGTGCCGATGCCTGGCTACGATTCGTATTCAGGCCGTATTCGCAGAGACCATGACGTTTCCGAGACTCTTAACGTTCTACAATGACGATGACATTGTGAGAGACGCGAGAGTTCTTCAAGGTAAATAAGTCATTGTCTTATCGATTTATAACTGGAAGTGAAACTTACCACAGATAGTGTTTGCTGCGCAAAGTTACCCACGCTGCTCCCGCCGCGTTACGCTTTGCGGTTTTGCGATCGTTGCCCTGCCCTTGACCAAGACAATCTTTGCCCATCCAGTAGGTACACTGGTGAACTACCGCATGTTCCGGACCAAATTTATCGTAGCGATATTCCAGCTCCCATTCGGGGTTGTTAGTCTGGAAAAACGTATGGAGGATCTCCATGGCATTGTCCGGAGGTTGCAGGGGTTGCGGGGTCTGCAGGACTTGCTGGGGTTGCGGGGGCTGCAGGACTTGCTGGGGTTGCGGGTCTTGCTGGGGTTGTGGGGGTTGTGGGACTTGCGACATGCTTGGTGAGGACTCTGGAGCTGATCAGAAGAGTTGGATTGATGAGCGGATTACCGAGGGCCTAGTGGAGATTCAGACGGAGGGTAATGAGGGCTGGCACAGGAGGATCATCCTCTTTTTATAGTAGTGTGACGACAGGCGGTTTGCCCTCTGAACCAGGATGCGGCTTCGCGGAGAATAGCCTTTGCATGCAACAAGCAACAACTGTCGCTCTTAGAGTAGTGTGCTTGATGATCGTTGGGGGGCGAAATTGGGGGAGAAATTTGGTGCCTTTCTCAAAGTTCTTCACGGCTTGAGCCAAAACAGTAGCGAGCCTGTCGGCGGTTAGCACAGAGGCCGGGCGGAGAAATGCGGAAACGGCCACGAGGACTGTCACGCTAGTTAGAATTGCTTTCATGGGTCCATCGTGACCCCAATGAAGGACAAAGTGGGGGTCCCGTGGATAGGCGGGGAAGGAGGTCGGTAGTAGCGCGTGATCTGCATTCAATGAAAGTACGAGCAAGGAAACAATTTCAAACGGGTGTTGCCATGGTGGAAATTCCCCAACCCGCCAATCCAGTTGAACAAGCATGTCCGCCCGCTCCTTCTCAACCAAGATGAGACTGGCATACGGAGCGATAACGTCGGTAATTCTGGAAAGTGACTCAGTGGAATGTCTCCTCCAAGGCGCAATCGCAGCAGACAGCCCAGCCTAGCCTCAAAGAACGAGCTTTTGCTCGGCTAGTATCAACAAACGTCGACTTCCGTGAACCGGTATTACCAAAGTTTCAACTCTAATCAATTCATTTATCCCCGGCCTCCTCGATGACACCTTGCTTGTTCAAGGGTCTGGAGGACACGCTCAACATTAGAAGGCGGCATCTTCCGGAGGAAGAGTAAGGAATGCCCCCATCATATGAATTTTCCCCAATTTTCATGAAATTTAGCCATCGATTCCCATTGCCGCAAAGGGAGGGGCAAGTCAGACCGTGTCAGAGACTACCGACATGCACTGCATGCGCCGCTCCTTGTGTTGACTGTAATAGAGGCTAAAGCGGGTGAGCGTCGGGTCAAACCAGTCATATAAGATAGACAGTACCTAAAGCGGGTGAGCGTCGGGTCAAACCAGTTATATAAGATAGACAGTACCTAAAGCGGGTGAGCGTCGGGTCAAACCAGTGAGGTTTGGTAGCCGACGCTCACCGCTCTATGTACAGGTGGCGAGTCACGCTAACTACATAATCTAACACCTTGTTGGAATGTAACCTCACTGAATTGGGAATCCCCGATGAATACTCACTTTAATCTTCGAGTTTCTCGTGATTACGGTCGTAAGCCGAGGGTTATCTACTTTAGTCGAGAGCGGCCAAAATTGATGTAGGGTCGAGGTGTGATGGCGCGAGACGCGGTGGCTACCAGCTAAATTCTCACTCTGTGCGTCAATAAGTACCTATGGTTGAGTATATGTGTTATGATGGATGTAGTAGCAACAAACAAACAGAGCTGAAGCAAAAAGTTACTGAATCAAACGCTTCAGAACTCGTGCAAAGGGCCCACTATACATAGTGACCCCACAATCCAGAGGTACATATCAATAACTGAGTAAGAAGGTAAAGGAAGAACCAAAACGCCATTGGTGGGGATGTGGAAGTGTGAATCAAAGACGTGTAAGTCAACTTTGTGGAATATCCAACGAATTAAAGTCTGTCCGTGGGAGTAGAGAAATAAATACGGTCATGACGAGCTGTTCCAACCGAGCGGGCGCGACTTGATAGGAAAGAGTGGAGAGTTTCGTAGCGATTATGTGAAAGTATTGCAAGAGTAGGTTGCATATACTTGATTAAGAGCTATCCTTAAGGCGTATTCGTAGAGGCTCTGACGTTTATCAGAGCCTTTTAACGCTCTACAATGAGCATGTCATGTGAGAGGCGCGGGGAGTCTTTAAGATGAATAAGCCATTGTTTTATATGGTAGAAATATACCTACCAGAGATAGCCATGGTTACGCAAAGTTGTCCACGCTGCTGCCGCCGCGTTGCGTTTCGCGTTTCTGCGGTCGTTGGCCTGCCCCTGACCAAGAATCGTTTGGCCCATCCAATAGGTACACCGGTGAACTCGAGCGTTCTCCGGACCGAACTCGTCGTAACCGTACGCGAGTTCATATTGGGGGTTATTTGCTTGGAAAAACTCATGGAGGATCTCCGTGGCATTAGTTGGAGGTTGAGCCATGCTTGATGGATAGCGTGGAGCTGTTGAATGGAAGCCTATAAGACAAGCTGGACTGGGCAGATCACTGAGGGCCTAGTGGATGTTTAGGCGGAGGGTAATGAGGGCTGGCACAGAGGGAGCCCCCTCTTTTTATGGTGATATGACGCATAGTAGAGTAGTCTCTGTAACACGCCCGCCAGGGCGGCACCATAGACCGGGAACAGGCGTTTTTCCCTCCGAACCAGGATGCGGCTCCGCGAAGAACAGCCTTTTCATACAACAAGCAACGAGTGTCACTTCTAGAGTGATATGCTTAATGATTATTGGGGGCCGAAATTGGGGAGAAATTTGGCGCCTTTCTCAAAATTCTTCATGGCTTGAGCCAAAAGCGCAAAGAGTCTGTCGGTGGTTAGGCGGGGAAGGAGGTCGGTAGCAATGCGTGATCTACATTCAATAAACGTGCTTGCAAGGAAACAATATTCAATGGGCGTTGTCATGGTGGACTTGTCCCCACCTGCCAATCTAGTTAAACAAGCCTGTCAGCCAGCTCCTTCTCAACCAAGCTGAGACTGGCGTACGGAGCGATAACGTCGAGAATTCGGGCAAGTGACTCAGTGGAATGTCTCCTCCAAGGCGGAATCGCAGCGGACGGCCCGGCCTGGCGTCAAAGAGCGAGCCTTTGCTCGATCAGAGAGTCAGTACCAACAAACGTCGATTTCCCTGAACCAGTATTAACAAGATTTCGACCCCTAATCAATCTATTTATTCCCGGCCTCCTCGATGACAGCTTGCTTGTTCAAAGGATCCGGAGGATGCGCTCAACATTCTCCGGAGGAAGAGTAAGGAACGCCCCATCGTATGAATTTTCCCCATTTTTCATGAAATTAAACCCTCGATCCCAATTACTGCAAAGGGGAGCAAGTCAGCCCGTGTGAGAGACTACCGATATGCAATGCATGCGCGGCTCCTTGTTGGAACGTAACCTCCCTGCATTGAGAATTTCCGATGATTACTCGCTTTAATCGTCAATTTGATCGTAATTATGGTTATAAGCTGAGGATTATCCACTTTTAGTCGAGAGCGGCCAAAAATGATGAAGAGTCAAAGTGCGATTTACACTCCGCTCGCTCGTCGGCACTGAGACGCGGTGGCTGCCCAATTGTAAGCTCATCCTGTGCGTCAATAAATGTGCGAATATGAGTGTATGCATTATTCATTGATGTAGTAGCAGTAACGAAAGGTGAAAAATAGATCTGATGTCAGGACCGTGGAAGGTTCTGAGGACGACGGGGCAGTGCCGACGAGGGAGACGAGTGCATAGGGGGTTCGCGGAGATGAGAGGGAAGATCAGGGGAGCATCGCGAGGGACGAGCGGTGCGTTGAGCTTAGATCACGCGTATGAAGGAAAAAGGTTCCTTGGTGATTTTCTCGCTAACCAACTAGCAAGGAATACAGGGGGCTTTATATAGGGGCGAGCCGAGGACAGACCGAGACGGAGACAGGGGAAATGATAGGGGGAAGGCGGCGATGGCGTTATCGGAGCGGTTCGTGACATCTGAAGCAAAAAAGAACAGAAGCAAGCGCTGGAGTGGGCCTGGAAACCCCATTCAAGTGATTATATATCCATATAAACTCAAAAACGAAAGTAGATATCAATAATTTTGTGGAAAGAAGAAACATGATAATAGCTGGGGGAGTACGAGTCCAGTGAATGTTGGAACGTCGGTATAACTAAGTGAATCGTTCTGAGAGTGCGGTATTTGGCGTAATAAGATGAGTATTAGGGGGAAAAAAGGCTCTGCCCATGAAGAGCGGTTCACGTAGAGCAAGCTCAGCTTGGGAAAGGATAAGTCATGCAGGGATGGAGGTCGCAAAGGATTAGGGTGGCGATTCGAGACAATTGTTGTGCAATAGTCAAAATGCACCAGGGATTGAGAGGGTACGCGGTGACGGAACATGGTCGTTGGGGAGTGTTGCCTTCTTTTTGGCCCTGGCTCTGGTATCACAGAGCAAGTCAACTTAGGAATTCCTGTTGTTGTTGTAAGAACTCAAAGATACGTGCATTTAGCATAGAAGTATGGCTTACCTAAAGAGTCCCCTCTTGTCCACATTCAACCAGGCAGCTTTAGCCGCATTGCTTTTGGCGATCTGCTTGCTGGATCCGCTGCCTACGCCGATGACTTCTTGACCCATGTGATATTTGAATTCGTGTATCGTTGCTTCCTGAGCCCCGGATTCTGACGAGGTATAGCGCACCTCATATTCGGGATGGTTTCTCTGAAGGTCGGCCATCAATCTGGCAGAGTCGTCTGGAGCAACTTTTGGCATTCCTGAGGAAGGATGTAGGATATCGTATGGAGTATTGATGTGCGAGTTGGTTCGGAGAGAATCCTTTTATTGGTACAGCAACTGTTGGGCAGAAATCTTCGTCAGCTTTTATATGTGTACGACTATACTTTGGACCTTATCTATTAATGCGTGTTCCAATACTATATGCTGAGCCGGCAAAGTTCTTTAACCAGGCACCGGTCCTCCTTAAGGACAGAATATTGGGGAACAAGCAGAGGAAATAGACTTTGCGCGTCTCCGGCCGAGAAATTCGAGTGTAAATGAACGCCATCCCCAAAGGCGCCTTTCCATCAAAGGTAAGGGGACGAGTGCGCAGCCTTTCGCCTGGGAGATATTGGCTCGAGAATAGCTGAAGAAGCCAAGTTAATGTATTATCCTTATGGTCGTGAAGCCGAATGTGGCTAGATTTGTGACGGAGACAAGCTAGTAGATGCGTTGACTAGAGTCAGCGAGCGACGGAGTCGGCAGCAAGCAACCAGCGAGTTCAGTGCAAAGATCGAACACGCAAATGAGTCTGTCGCGGGTTAGTAATATGCTTGATCGCATGCGAACCTTGGACTTTTCCTCTTGGCGGCTGTAGGGGCTCATGTGCGCTTCTTGTTCTTCTGGCCGGCTTTTCGTCAGTCTCCCGCGCCATGATTTGCGGGTTCTGGTCGGATAATTGCGCCTCGCCTGGATTGGCTTGCCCGAGCGGCCGAAATGAAAACGAGGAGCAGTGCAGAGAACAAGAACAAACGTTGGCTCGAGATAAGAGTCTGTTGCGTGAAATAAAAACTCCCCAAAATTGTAGATAAGCGCCTCAAATGTCCCAGCATTTCTCCTGCCTCAGAGCTGCACGGTGACAGCTTGCTTGTTGAGGAGGACGGGAGAGCGTCCCTAACAATAAGCGACATCGGCCTATCAGGAGGAAGAGTCGGAGCAGTCCTCCAATGGAGTCGCGCTCAAGCTTTGCATGAGAAAAGCCCGTCTCCTTAATGACGATGAGGAGAGTGAATCCCGCGGTAGGAGAAGATGGCTAGTGGCAAGCGAGTCCGCGATGCCCCTGTTGGTTTGCAATGTCCTCTGCGGAGTATTCGCTACAACCACCGAGTGAATTATGTTTTCTTTTCCCCCCTTTTTTCCTAGCTATATTTTGAGTGAGGGCGTGCGAGGTTGACCGTGTCTCCCTTCTCCAGTCTCCATCTCCTTGAATCATTTCGTTTCTTTTCCTCAACCCAGTCATATACTCATGTATCTTGGGAAACCTTTCATGAACATCGGTTGGTCAAATAATTATATGGAAAAGAAAAGGAAAGCCGTGCTCACCGACCAGGTGTTATTGTCACGATACTTCAAAAAGTTACCTCCACGATCCGCAATGCTTGCGATGCAATATAATGCCATAATGACGAAGGGAATGTTCCAATCAAGCCACTATGTTGTCAGAGGACGAGATCGCAACCTCCGAAAACAGCACTACCTAAGTACCAATGCTCATGATTGTGTCGCGTGTCGTCTAATAGTTCACTAACGAAGATATAAAAGTTGTATCCACCGGGTATTTTGCCCGACTCATTGCATGCTAACCCCCAAGGGAGCTCCCCGAACTCTGCCACGAAAAGGATGGAGCCATGCGATGAATATTGGATACATTTCATCCTCTAGTGAGAGTTCCTACTCTGATTGAAGCAGTCGATAAAGGCTCGGTCATCCAGAATTCCCCTGCTAGTGCGAGGAAGAGGGAAGAAAAGAACTCGAGAGTGCAAGTAGTCTTCAGAACCTCGATCTAATATGATTCCATGATTGAATTCGCTGGTCCTGGAACTGCCGATCAACCGGGATACATGGAACGTGATCGGTGCAGCTGAGATGAGGCGGTCATAGCTGGGCAGAGGGCAGCTGGGTAGGCTCCAATTGTTGAATACTTGATGATGAGTATCGCATTTCGTGTTTGGGACTCCTGATTCTCTTGTTCATAGACACATCTACTCTCCCAAGTGAGGGGCGATAGGACGTATCATAGCTCTAGCCATGAGGAAGATGATAAGAGAATTCCAGGGTGTCATCGTGCAATCAACTTCCCATTTGAGGCTATATACCACTCTCTAGCGATTCTGAACGGCGAATCCGCGAGTGAGACTGCTTCGCTCTGGTGCTCGGGCCAATCGAACCATATATCACTCGTCTCATGTTCGAGATAACCGGTCAACCAGCGAATAGCTAAGTACAAAAAGCAAGGTTATACTGGTAACTGGACCGCCGAGACAAAAGAGACTGGCTTTCCAGCCGCGTCTGCCAGCTTTGTGGGCCCCATGTAGAACGACACATTGATTATACGGCCGGCGACTAAGTTATATCATCAAAGCAAGTGATTTATCTGTTAATGTCTCATGACCCTATCATCGTGTTCACGGCCAGAATCGCCTGTACCTAAAATTATCAGTTACGTGCCCATGAAATGCGCCAGCCCCACCCCTTTGAGACTAGAACTGTATTGGGCGGCGTTAGTGGAATTAGCGATGTCACGGCGCACCCTCGGACTAATAGGAAACTGTGGACGCAGTATGCTGTGTTTCACGTAGTGTTCGGAATCTGATCGGAGACTAGTGGGGACGTATAAGGCACCCATATGGGGGCGAATGGTATCAATCCTCCGTGTAAGCAAATGGTCACATCTCTCGCCGGGCGGAAGGCAGCCCTCGCTCGATACATACTTTACTTATCGCTCTTCTTATGGGGCGCTCTCATCGTTATCTTCTTCTTCTTGGCTCAGGTCGCGTACCGAAGAGATCTGCCAGGGAATAATACAACCCGCCCATACTGGGGTGCGTGTACATTTATCAATGTCCTTTACGACTATTTGGCTATTTACATAAACTATCTACCGTTAAGATCCTGCATTGATAGCGCTACTGGCATGTTCGTTTGTAATATGGCTGTTTATTCAACGAATGTGAGTGATCCCGAGGCTTAGAATCACTCTACTTAACATGGATTGTAATAGATTGCATCAGCTTTGGTACCAGGACTCTAAAGAGCGACACGCAAAAAACTGGTTCGAACTAGCGGGAATGGGCTTCCTCTGGGCAGCGTGGACGGGAAGCATCCTGGCCAGCACGGTATCTCGTCTCTTACTCAAAGATAGAACCATTATCCTAACAATCACTCTCTAGATCTTGCTACCTTCATTTGTATGGGCAGCTCAGCGAGCATCACTAAATCTTCTCTACTGTGTCTTGGTGATCGGCTGGATCCAGTGGGCCACACTCTCGATCCTCCTGTTTCCTTCCTTGTATATTGTCGCATTATATGGGTCTTGGAACACTCATTTCTACGATACATGGGGTCATCGCCCGTTCCACAAGTACACGCTGGGAAACCAAGAAAACGGGTCTCGTAATCGCGAGAGGATAGAGAGATGAACTGGCCAATACCTTCTTGAATATGATATTTTATAGAAACAGAGGAATAGCATCGTCTTGCAGGATGGAACAAATACGACTCGCCCTGAAGCCCGGTATTTCTCACTATTGTAGCATTTATATGCGTTTATGAAAATCCTGTTTATCATATTGATATTGCGCTTTGAGGAGCTATAACACTCAGAAATAGGGCGTCGTTTCTATCACTCAACTTTTATATCATTCGGTGACCTCGGAGCTCAAACACCTGCCAGGTGTAAGCCCAACTTATTGCTTTCCTCATAAACGCTACATTTGAAATTCTAGTACACAACCGGCGCGTAATGCAATACCCACCGCCGCTCATACCTTTTCCCAATGAGTCTTAATTGAAGCTGAGTGTGAAACAGCATCTTGTCCACTTTGTGGCTGTTCGAATATCCAATAGATCTGTCAAGCAATGCAGGTACAAAACGGAGCGTTCGTGTTGATCCCTAAAATGAGGCTATACCCGCAGTATCATGGCACCATACAATCAGATCGACATCACTGCGCGACCAACGTTTATCCCAGGAGGTGACAAAATGGCTCAATCAGTGGCTCTACTACCTTTCTACTTTCTATTCCGATTCGTGGGCCAGGGCGGCGTGCCTCGGGGCTCTATTTGAACACTACACTCACAGCCACGGCAGCTACCACACAAAACTTTGGCATTGCGAAATTTCGTTCATTCCACCGGAATGACTCTCTACGCGTCCCAAAGACTGGCACTGGATTCCTGTTGCGCAGTCAGCGACAATCATCTGACCCTACTTGCGCACAGCCCACTTGCAGTCTATCAGCGGATATATAGCTATCAGATGGATCGAAACCACGCGTTCAGGCTATTGATCTTCGCGCAATTTGATGTCGTCCATTCGCTTTTACTTCTCCAATGGCTGCGTTTGCAATACCACCATCGCATGCGACAGCCTGGGCATCCATTATACCGTTTCAAAGAAGAATGCAATCACAACTCTCACAAGATGGGATAGCGAGACCGATTCCAATGTATTTGTTGGCGAGTTTGAGCGGCGAAATTTCCAGACGCATAAGATTCGAATCGGCCAGGATGGGGAATGGCAGGTTCTAAAAGAGTTCCTGTACAAAGGCAACGGGGGAAAATTATCTAGGTTAGTACTATTAGACGAGCGTATGCGAGACGGGTTAATTAGGTGTCAACACTTTTTAGTGCTCGCTCCTTCAAGGCGAACAACAATATACACTATAGATGGAAGATACGCAATCTAACTTTAGTTGTAGGTCGCTTTAGATTTGCGAATCAGCTCCCGTGGACTCATCCCTCTCCTTAGCTTACCAGCGCAGCTGAAGGGGACCAAGAGGCGCTTGTGGTATACAAGGAAAACGCGTTTTCGAAGGAGCCCTCGTACTTGGAGGTTGTAAACTCGTCCGTTATAAGTGGGTTAAACAACATTATTCGTATGTTCACTTCTGGGCCTTTGTGCGAAAGTTGACGCTCCTCGGTTAGTAACCTTCCTGATAATGGAGAAGAGAAGGCGCGAAGATTAAATCCGTCGGCATGGTGCCAGTTGAAACCCAGTTCACTTGTATACGTCCTTGTGATTCGTGCGAGTCGAAACGCTAAGGATTGATTCTGGTGTGTACGTTAGCGAAAGATAGGGGATACAATTGTGTTGGACGTGGAATTCTTTGATTCGCTTACAAAATTTCGCTTGAATTTGGTAAATCATCACAGTTTCATGTTCTCATACTCATGTACGTCCACTAGTCGTGCATATATTCTGTTAGGATTGCGAGCGAGCCAATCTTCCAATGGGGTATCATTCTCCATACCGCATGCAGATCGTATCAAAGTACACGAGTACGAGAATACTAGCTTGGAAAAGAAACGGCCACAGAAACGAATTGACAGACAAAGGCCAGTCTAAGACACAGTAATGGTAGAGGTTCCGCTACTGCCGTATCCCTCGGTGGCAACGATCTGGTAGTAATGGTTTGATCCCAAATTCATTCCTACATTTCTCCAGGCGTTGAAATGGCATGAGACGTCGACGGTTCCGCTGATGGATCCTCCAGGAGTCTTCTTGGGATTACGGACTGACCAGAACTGCTGGAAGGTCTGGGTACCATCGATAGAAGGCTGATTGTATCGGGTGGTCTGGAGGATATCGTAGTTTGCTCCGTTGCAGTAAACTGAACCCTTCTTAGCAGCGGCAGAGGAAGGGTTATACGAGCCGTATGATTCGACGACATAGTATTCAATGAGAGGGTTGCGGGTCCAGCCATAGACGGCGAGATAGCTGTTCCCATTAGGCTTGTAGGTGCCCGTGTACTTGATAGATCTGTAAAATTGCTTAGAACGTTCATAAATCGAATGTCGTCCGCCTTACCTCGAGGTAGTTCCAGGGTTCCATCCCTTTCCACCGACGAGGTTCCCATTGTTGCCGGACCAGGTGATGGTGTATTGGCCGCCGCCACCATTAGTGTAGGTAGCTTGAGCAGCACCGTCCGTCCACCAGGAGTAGAAGTAGCCGTTATTGGTGCCAGAGGAGCTTGGAGTTCCTGCGCGTGCCATAAGTTCGTAACCTTCCGTCGTGTTCGCTGGGGCGGCGTAGGCGCCAGCGACGGCGGCAATGGCAACAAAGAGAGAAGAGAAAGAGACCATTTTGGAGGGTTGAGACTGCTGGATGCTGTTTGGATTGCTAGAGATTACGACGCAAACGCCCTGCCTTTATACTTGAAACCTACCAACGTGATATTTCATAAATCACCTTTTACTTCATCCAGATGCACAAAAACCATGATGTTGCAAGCAATGATGATCAAAGCGGGGACTTGAAGAAACACAATGGGTCACATCTCCTCCGAGCAGAAGCCGCACGGCGTGATCTAGCGCAAGAACTATGAAATATTTTCATCGCGAATCGACCCTCTGCGGGCCGTGAGGGGGACAGGTAATCGCATCATTGCCTTTGTCGTGTTTGCCACCATATGGACCGAAGCACTATTGTTCTAGCGCGGGGTGATTTCCGAGGAAGGGAATGCTTCCAGCGTTAATCACGAGCTGAATAATATCCACCGATTGGGTTAGAAGTAAAACATGTGATACGTTCTGGGGTGTTGGCAAAATTAAGAGTCGAATGGCGGTACTAGGTTGCGTGTTAAAGAACGCGAGTGTGTCTATGAGATGAATACAAACAAACCAAAAACTTCTTCCGAGGATTGTTCTAGTTACTTGGCGAGTGCTGATTACTCGGAATACAAAGGCGGGGCACATCCTCGCTGATATCTGTCAACCTGTGTCAATAGGTATTTCACGCTCACTAACTAATTCCGACAATCGTGCTTGCCTCTGCTGACCATAATCACTCGACTTTGCCGTGATTTCTTCATCATATTCTCAGTGCGACACCGCTCCTAACAATCATCTCAGTCGCCCTCGCGAACATCCTACGCCTCTTACACAAGATATCACTGTTATATAGCTGGTTACTCAGCCTCGCAGTAGATAGCTATAGTGGCGCTCGCCTACCCCTCATGTCTCCACCCTTACTCCACAGGGCCGCCGTTAATGGGCACGGCTAATCCTGCTCACACGCTAGTCCAGCGATCTTTCAAAGGTCTAAAATAGTAGTGCATGCGTCGTGTCATCCAAATAGCTTTGCCCTCGCTACATCTCACGATCGAACTTTGCCTTGAGATACGCTCAGAAGTTTTATTCACCAGAATCATGTTATCTATGACGGTCCTATTATTAAAATATTACTATAATTGGTTATTTAAACTGACGAGGGACGACTTTGGGGGATTGTGGTTTTAGGCTCAAACTTGCTCTCGACCGCGTCCCGACTTACGACGCCGCACCAACTCGGCACCTGAAATGTCGTGTTTCTGAACGTTAATACTCATTTGACTCGATCCCTATCTCCAAACTTCGTTTGCGTGCGGGACAACTCCCGATTCAGTGCCTCGTAGCCGTCCCACTTTCAGCCAGTTGGTTTTTTCGGTGTCAGCAACAGTATGTATGTAGTAAATATTTGCTAATAAAGCTATATTCCGCCAAATCGGCTACACTTTCGATCGCTTCTACCGTCCCAGCAGCCCGTATTTCCAGCGTCGTCGTCCCCGGCGATAACTTACGCTCTCACACTTGCATTCTATACGTTGTGCTCTATGAATGCGTTTCCTTTATGTCATAAATTGCGCCCACACCACCTCGAGGATGGCTTTATGGAGGTTTGCTTCGAACAGAAATCACTAGAATATCCCGCTCATTGATTGCTTCTAGTAGCTGACCTTCTTCTCCTTCTTTTACAGTGGCCATGGCATCGACGGCTCCCGTCTGAACAGCGAGGTTTCGCCTTCGCCTGGCTGAGATGCCAGTGTACGGCGTCAACCTACCGGCGTATGCGTGCGCTTTTACACTTGCATTGGATCTCATCTTTCACGTATCTTCCGGTCGCCACCCTTGCGCATAATGATGTCAGTCATTGACCTCGGAAAAGCAAACAAGCAGTCAAGTCCACTCCAAACACGGGGCGAACATCAATTGTCCTCGTAGTCTTCGAAAGGGATTCCAAATCCTCCACGGGTGGCGCACCCACGTGCCACTCTGCGCAAGCTAGGCGATAGTACGCTCTCCCCGTTTTCGTCATCTCTCTCTAACGAACATACAGGATCAGCCAGTAGATCTCAAAGACGACGATTGGCGAGAGGCGATCACGGATGGCTTTATGTCCTTGGTATCGGTGAGCATTAGACTTGCTTCCCAAGCCAATCTGCTCACCTCGAAACGATTCCAGGACTATGATCGCGTCATGGTCTTCAAAAAAACGTACAAGGAAAACATGGAACGACTGCGGGTGCTCGAAGGGGGCGGACAGAATTGGAGAGGGAGAAGGGTGTATTGGGGAGGAATCCAACGGAGAAGGACCAGGTGACGAAAGTTGAACTACTGGGGGAACGAGGTGCCACCGTCATTGAGCTCGCCCGGTGCGTCCGCTGTAGGCTATATCTCCTGGCCTCTTACTAACGTACGCGCCCAGTTACAAGCAAGAACTGCTGAATCCTTCCTACACGAGGTCATCTGCCTTGGTGGAGTGTAAAATGATTGAGTCGGAAATCCCCAGTCTCACCACCAACTTGTCCAGCACTGCAAAAGTTCAAACGCTGTTCTCGAATAGGGGCTAGAGGTGGCTCGACTTTGATTGGATGGCGTGGAGAAGGGGGGGAGGAAGTCTTGTGCAGGCAATGAGGTCGGACTGAGTAGAGATGGAAGAGTCGTACAAGGCGCTACAGACCATGTACGGATGGGACGGGAGAGACCCACAGGATGGGCCACACAAGGACCAATATCTCGGCTTCCTCCCACGTCTCCGCGGAATAGTGACACCGACGTGGGACGTTTCCACGATGACGAGTCTTGTTGGCAATTCCAGATCCTCGCATGGCTGGCCGTGGAAGATTTGTGAGTTCTTGACTTTGGTATCTATTTCTTCATCGTATTGACAATTCTAGGGAGCCCACATCACAACCGAATGCGCCGCCTTCTCACAATTGGAAAACTCGGCGCTTTGCACTTAGAACAACTTACTCCTCTACTCTGACCGACTAAATACACATCGCGATCCTATTCCGCAAAAGATGCGCGTCAGGCTACTCATACTGAGGCTTCACTTCTGGTGCATAGCTTACATATCTTCCGTTAAAATATCTCATCTACCTCCTTAGGTTCGTCGTTATCGACTCTGCGAACCCGAATCATCGAGGGTCGACTGCTCATTGCGTATTAATGGCGCACATATGTTGCAACAAGTGGAATAAAGTCAACACCGTGGCGTTGTGATTTCGCGAGCGCTCGTCGCCCCAATGCCGGCCATGGTCAGGCGCCCAACTGTTACCCAACGTTGTGTTTCTTCCAGAGGCTGGAGCGCGAGTCACCGCTTCGAGAGTTTGGCATTACCTTTGTTAGTCTCTACGAGCAGGACTACCGGGAGCCGCTAGCACCACGGCCTTCTCTCAAGTCCAGTCCCGCACCTCCTTTGAATCAATACACCTTCTTCCCATCCCAATCGAATCTCTTTACCCTCGACCTCCTCCAGCGGCGCTCCAAATCATCATCCATGTCTTACGCAGTCCACTTGTTGGCACGCCAACCGCCACTTCGACGACGAGCCTGATTGGGCTTGATATGTCTCAACCAAAATCATGGTCTCCATTACACACCCTGCCACACCTGGCGGCGTCTTTCCAGACATAGGACGACACTCGACCCATGGAGCCGCGTCAAGCCGGAGGTAGCAGAGCGTGTATAGAAGGAAGGCAAATAGGAACAGCGCAGGTGGAAACAGCAGCAGAGATGTCTTCTCTGTATCCGGTTGGTAAAGGCAGAGGGTTCAACGGTGCAGGGCTGAGAGCAGTGACGACCACATTGGGGAGATGGAGCCGGGATGGACCGACGTGGATATAGGGGATTCAAAAGGAAGACGGCAACAATGGTCACATCAGGAGCGGTTCGTGGCACTGGGGCAGCTTTCGAGGTCAAAGTGCTAGGGGACGATGAGGAGGAGCATCGCGAGGAACCAACAGCACAATGAGCTGAGATCACACATATGAAATAAATAAAAAAGTGTGCAGCTTCTTGGTGATTTCTCACCAACGCGCTAAAAGTGATGGGATGGATGGCGCGAGAATACTGCTCGCTGCCTTGCGTTCGTAAATATTTGCTCAGTACGTTTACTTGGCCCATGTTAGCATAAATAATGTGTATACTTAAGTAGTACATGATTATTATCTACAATTTCCATGCATCACATTACTCAAATTATCACGTCTTCCAGGGTGTTTTGGGCACTGATGAGAATTTGAGCCTGTTTTCATTTAGCAATATAACTACCTGTGTGGCATTGCCTCTTCTTTGGCTTACTTTTCCTTGGTGCACAATACAAACTTGGCAGTGCATATACCCACATGTTCAAAGGGAGAACTTGTCTATAAGAAGGATGCTGACACAATGAACCCACATAGTGTGCAAACATGACAATGGCTGGGCCCAATGAAAAATGATAAGGCAAATGGTAGCCACAGAGGGCAGTTAGCCATAGTCAAAGAATTCTTGAGATAAACAAATGAGATAAATCAGTTGAAATGAAAGGGGATTGCAGTGAGCAGGAGATAAGATTACAAGAAGTAGGTACAAAATGACAGCACATGTGTAA
>KN824311.1:249449-275572 GCA_000827415.1 Serendipita vermifera MAFF 305830 | reverse complement strand
AAAGATGATAAAATTTTTGCTCCTAGTATCCAAATACTCTGTTGAGCTAGTGTTCCTATATTAGCGAACTAGCAGATTGGCTCCTGACGCTGGTTGAATCTTAAACCCTTCCACAACCACAATTTCGGCGGCATTACAGTCGACACTCTCTAAGCGATACCGCATCATTTCCATCACAATCAGAACAGTCTCACAATCGTTAACATCAACAGCCTCAACATGGCTCACTTTATCGAGATAGCCTCCCCGTCGGCCGTCAGCCCACCACCACTCACTCCCCCGTCGATTGAAGTAGAGGAAGAAGAGTATCTTCTCAGATACCCGAGGGAGGAACCAACCAAGATCGGCCCACAGCCTATCCTTATGTCGAGCCACCAGAAACGTAAGCGCAGCAAGAGCGACCCCTCCTTTGATAGCATCTCTGGAAACTTTCTTGAACGTCAGGAAAGTCTTGGCAAGAAACAGTTTCTAACAAGCGAGATGATGCCTATCCCAGAAATGGGCACGCCAGCGTTGACGTATCTTGCCACACCTTCTTCCACCTTCTCTCACGATACACCATTGCTCAAATCCCCTTCAATTCAAGAAAGAGGTTCATTCGCGTATAGAACCTTATCTCCTACCCTCCCTATCGCAGATTGCGTGGCCCACCATGGCGCTGGTTCCCTCGAGGCAGTTCCTGCACCGCAATCTGTTGAATACCCCAATTCTCTCGGTCTATTCAATCTCTCGGAACCAGATGGAATCGCAGGTGATGAATTGAACCCCCCAGGACACACTCCCTCCGAGGACAACGAGGCAGGCAGTGTCATGAGTCGCGAAGATGTTGAAGATCAATTTGATTTGATGTGGAAATCTAGGCGACCCACTGACTCTAGAGTCTTCTTTCAAGCACCTGCCCCGTGCCTCTTGAATGGCTCTGGTGAGTTTCTAGAACAAACAGCGACAGGTATTTCGCCCACTGAATCTATTCTTATCTACTTCAGTTTGCCCACTTTGTGACAATGACACCCTGGTTGGCTCGTACCAGTGCGCCACGACGATGAAGCCCTTTCCACAAGCCGCGATCAATCGCCTTCTCAAACGACCCCAAAGGGAAAAGATGACGATGTCTCAAAAGAGGATGACCAACTCCCATGTTCGTACGGGTTCTTCCTATCCCCTTTCTGGGACATTGCCCTACCTTCATCCAATCACTACTCTCGAAGCGGGCCTTCTCTGCGCGACAGAAGGTTGCACAATGAAAGAGTTTAAGACAATTGATCGAGGTGCCTTTTCACTCCGTGAGTAATTAGTACCGCACTCGTTTTGAGTTTACTTATCCCATTCATAGCATTGAAGGAGGAAAACTATCGCAGCATCTTTCAAAGCTGGCTGTTCACGGCAGATCAATCTGAAGAGCTCAGCTATGACGACTTGTTCGATGAACCAAACACCTTCTGACCATCGTCTCTCTCATGCCTAACAAAGTCTCGATTCCCTTTCCAAATCATCTTTCGGATGAAGAACGTTTTGATTATGACCTATTTATGACTCTTTACTGCCTGGAACTTCTTCCCAAGCGTATGTAGGGCACCTCTTGTAATTGTTTTGCCACTGGACTCTTCTACGCTCGCCCGAGTGATAGTCATACTGTACGCGTAATTGTATCTGTCCGACTCTTCGACTCAATATCACCGGGTTTCCCATGTAAACCACTGCGTAAGAGAATGCATCGGTCGCCTGGGCCGCCTCGCTCATGTGGCTCATGGTCAGCAGAGGTCGAATGACTCGCCATACTGCATCAAGAAATAGTAAAAAAAAAAGAAGAAATTTCAAGGCAAATAGAAAGTTCCCAAACGCCGCCAGCTGATTGTATTCTACAGGCTGGCCTGAGTGGCTGTTCAACGACGGCTCGGCCCGCCCTTCGACCGCCTCTATCTCACCCACAAAGCTTATGTCATTGTTGACGGGCATCATGGTCGAAATACCCAGACTAAGTTAGGCCACTCGGTATGCTTCCAGCAATCCTCCAGCACGACATTCTCCCCATTAGCCTTCTAGTAATTGTCGGACTCTTTTTCCGTATACAATCAAGGCCTCGACTGACTAGCTCTTTTCAGTCTTTTTGAATGGAAATGGGCGAATTCGGGTCGAATCGGCTACTGGTGCCGTCAAGGCGAGCGGAAGTGATGGTCATCAGACGCCATCGTCAGCGAACCCTAAACACGAGAAGCAGGTCTCCCATCTTTTCTTCCAAAGAACATATCTTGCACTGGGCTGGCATTTACGAGCCAGTCAGCTGCTAGCGGTGTGCACTACCCTGCCAGGATGTCATGTTTCTCAGCGCGGATGTTCACTATCAGCCTGGACAGCCCCATTCGACCCTTGCCGGCATTAATTCGCAGCTTGTGGATACCGGTGATAGAATAGGGAAATGCAGAACGGCGCGAAGATGTAGATGACTTGGCCATCAGTAACCCTCGGAAAACAGCTCGCTTTCTCAAGGGTTTCCACACGAGCGACTCTAAAAAGGTCTTTAAATCTATCTTTTCAATGAACCCTGGTGGAATTGGTCGGTGTTCCCTGACCCCCTGATGCGCGCGTACCAGTCCACTTGCCAGTCCAAGTTTGCCGCTACGTTTCTGCCTCTCATTCATGGCTACCCTTAACACCTTAGAATATCCGAGTCGACCAGGGAGTCGGTACTGTCCTAGATGTCAGGCGGTTTCAACGCCACTGCATACTCGTATACTCCAAAAGAGTATAAAACCGAGACCCCGCATGCCTTGAATTTCTTAATTTACAGAACACTCAGCACCATGTATCATCATAATCAAGGTATTTCTCTCTTCTATTCGCATCGGATAAGAAACTAAGAGGCCCGAAGGTCAATCTGACTACTACAGGAAAGCCCTCAATACCGCAAAGCAAAGATATCCCTTGCTCCGAGCTATGTATGTTGATACATGTCATGGAAAACCCGGTATGAATGGCGAACCTGCTCTCTGGGGCGCGTGTTACCAGATTCCGGGTGAAAATCACTATCTAGGATGCGGGCAAGGAATGACCAAAGAAGAAGCCAAGGAGTCCGCGGCTTATGCAGCGTGTGCTGAGCTGATGAAGAGGGGGTACCAGCTTTGAGTCCCCCTCCTCTCTTGACCCTCTCTTCCGCACCCTTCTCGTTGTTTTGCCCCCGGACTTTTGCTTTCTATTGGCCTCTCACGCATTCTTTATTCTCTACTATTCTGAAGCTCATTTTGACTTGCTTCTCATCTATGTCGCATAAACCATCCCTTCTCATCTTGCATGGCTACGTTGTTACTTGCTATATATTCTCTTTAACCAATATATATTCCCAAGTGTCTGGTTTCCTCACATATATTCACGTCTTGATCAGCTCTCGTGAGATGGAGCCTGGTTTCTCAGATGATGTTTTAGAAGAGCACTCAATATCGAGCAGTTTCATCGCAAATTCTATTGAGATCAAGTTGAGTCCCTCAGCATTATTCCTAGGCCTTGGCCTCCTTTCTGTAACTCCGTAAACCCTGCATAGCGGCTGTATAGACCTTGTGCATCGAGGGTTCGAAGCATGATCAATCTTGGAAAGATGTCCTTGGTGATATCTGCGTGCGGTAATCGCTGTCTGATCGCGGGCATTTCCATTGCTTGCTGTACCAGCCAAATTCCTAGTCCCTTCCCTCTGTGTTCTTTCACAATAAAAACATCTAAAAGATACGCAAATGTGACCCTATCCGTCGCCCATCGAGCGAATCCTACTTGTTCCGGCTCGGCTAAGTATCGAAAGCAAGGGTTCAGTCAATGAGAATATCCATATCGAAGGAGACATACCATCGCTACGATCTGGTGTCTTGTAGAAAATAGAAATGCAGTCCGAAGTTGCTACCTCTTTCGGGAGGTTTTCTTGTTCAACTTGCTTGGACCAGAAGGCCGTCTTCAAGAACTCGTAAACGATCGAAAGCTGAATCAAATCAGTACGTGTGGAAAGATAGTACTCCTTGAGAGAAGGATGCTGAACATGCTCCATATCAAGAATTGATGAACACTCGTCATGGCTTTCATACTCGTTTGGAATCTGCTTGATCATAAAGGGTATTCCTGCTGCATCAGGAAAGGTGGCTGGCTTAAATCCCCCATATTTCTGAAGCAAGCTTCGAAGCTCGATAGAATTCCCAATGTTTACTCGTTGTAATTTGGATCCGAACGAAGGCGAAGCAAGAAGCACGGCGAGCAAGGCTTTGCCTAGACCCATTCCTCGATAAGATGGGAGGATGAAAAAGTCCGCTAAAAAGGTGAATCTCGGGCCATCTGAGATAACTCGAGAGACCCCTACTTGTTTCGCTAGAATCGAGATATTCTCGAATAATCTCAACAACGAACATTGACAACTCACGTTTGAGACCTTGCTGCATCTTATAAACCCCAAGAATAGCTACAGAAACATGCGAGGCTGCCACATCCCAAATCGCCTGTGTTACTCCCTTCCAGCGAGGCTGTTGCTCCAGAAATTTCCTCAAATCCTCAAAACTGAACAGCTCCTTTGAATCAGAAATGAAGAATTTGTCATCTTGAGAGCGCCACAGGATATCCATCGAGGTTGTGGAAGGCGAGTTTGAGGACAAATGAGTCATGGTCAGTTAGCCACCCACCACTACTTCCGTCAACTAAGCAAATCTACAAGCTATGAAACTCATACCGACTTAGAGACAACATAAACAACACCGTGCTCATGAGCAAGTCGATGGAAACTCATGAACAATCAATCACGAACAGGCTTGTCAAAGTGGTACTGAAGTGTGTGCGCATTACGGGTTTGAGCCCCCATAAGTTTCCTTCCGAGTTTCATTTGCAATGAACCCCAAACACGAGAAATAGACCTCCTATGTTGCTTCCAAAGAACATACCTTTTACCGGGCTGGCATTTACCAGTCATTCAGCCGCTAGCGGTGTACATTATCCTGGCAGGATGCTGCGTTTCTCAGCGCGGATGTTCACCATCAGCACGGGCGACCCCATATGAACTTTATAGGCCATCAATCACATGTTTTGGACATTAGCGATTGCATGGGGGAAGAAAGAACACCGCGAAGATAAAAAAGACCTACGCTATCGGAAAACGGCTCACCATCTCAGAATTTCTTGACACGCTGGACTTTGAATGGGTATTGGATTCTCTTTTTTTTAATGAAGCCTGGTGGAACCGACCGATATCTCCCAACCCCAGTACTCTTACCGGCTCACCTGGCTGCCCAAGTTTGCTGCTGCGTGTCTCCCTCTCATCTATGACTAACTTTAGCACCTTTAAATACTCAAATCGACCAGGGAGTCTGCACTGTCCCAGATGTCAGGCGGTTTTAACGCTACTGCATACTCCCAGGGAGTATAAGAGGAGGAGACTCCACATGTCTCTGATCTCCTTATTCACAGAATATTTAACACCATGTCAGGTATTTCTCTCTCTCTTGTTTCGCGTTGGATTAGAAATTAACAGAGACCGAAGCCCAACCAGACCAATACAGGAAATTACTCAATACTGCAAAACAGAGGTATCCAACGCTTCAAACTATCTACAGTGATACGGGTCGTGGAAAACCCGGCATGAACGGTGAAGCCGCTCTCTGGGGCGCGTTCTATCAGATTCCGGGTGAAAACCACTATCTAGGATATGCACAAGGACCGACTGAAGCAGGAGCCAAGGAATCCGCGGCTTATGCGGCCTGCGTTGAACTGATTAGGAGAGGCTACCAGCTTTGAAGCCCGCTCCTTCCCTTTCCCCTCCACTTTCCCCTTCCGCTTTTGCTTCATATCGACCCCTCATACATTCTTTATTCTCTACTATTCTCAAGTTCATTTTGATTTATTTCTCACTAATGCAGCATAAACCATCTCTTATCATATTGCATGATCTGATATCCCATGGCTACCTTGTTCCTTGCTATGTGTTCTCTACAACCAATCCATCCAAAATTTATCTTCTTTGCATACATTCAAGACTAAATCAGCTTTCACTCTACGGGTCTAGTTTCCTAGAATGACTTAGAAAAGCGCTCAGTATCGAGTCATTTCATAGTGGATTATAAGGTGCGTCTCTCACCGTTGTCTTCAAATTTGCATCTCTTTCCTGGAATTCTATAAACCCTGCATGACGGCTATAAACCTTGTGCATTGCCAGTTAGAGGCATGAGTAGTCTCGAAAGATGTTTTTGATGATATCTCTAAGAGGCAATTGATCATTTTCTGATTGCACGCATTTCCAGCGCTTTGCTGCACCAGCCAACTCCCAGTCCCTTTTCCCTGCAAGGTCTTTCAGAGTAAATACGTCTAAAAAATACGCAAACTTGAATCTGTCCGTCACTCATCGAGCGAATCTTACTTGGTTTGGCTCGGCTAAGCATTGGAGGCAAGCGTTGAGTCGATGAGAATACACAGGTTGAAGGAGACGCACTATCGCCAATAACCTGATGCCTTATTAAAAAGAGAAATACAATCTGAGGCCAGTATTTCTTTCTGATGTGTTTCTGGTTCAGTTCCCCATCACTAGTACGCCATCTTCAGGAACTCGGGCGACCTCATCACCAGTTACTCCTCTCTCCTTCTTCGCATAGCTGCTTCAACCACACCTCGTCTCAGTGATTCGAGAAGCTCTTTTTCGGAAGGATACGTTGTGAGCGATTCCACGTTCAGCAGCGCATCTGGGTGTCCATTTGTATCAGATTCTACAAGGTCTGTGAAGGTAGTTGCTTGCGATTTTGCAGGAAATGTTGCGAGAACGCGCAGGACATTGAGTTCGCCGGCTTTAGTTGAGCCTGTACCCAGGTCTTTCAATGCCGCCAGAGAGTCCTGGTTCAGATTGGGATTTCTAAGAGGGGCTGCTCTGGGTTCTGCACTGCACGATACAAATGATGAGAAATTGTCACAGAGATAAGCAATGACACGTACGTTCTTTCTCCCTTCATACTTGCCTTCATTTGCAATGACACATCTTCTGTGACAGAAGAGGGCTCGATTAAGTGCGAGTCGAACTGATTGGGACCGGTTGTTGCAGTGGAACTTATGGTCCCTTCGTTTGGATGCTTGAACTGAACATGAACTCGAATGAGACTATGATCGGATAGTCTCAGGAGGAAGATCAAATCCGGTCCAACTGTCTTTGCCGGAAAACAGAAAATCGCCCGCTCAGGGTTCGAGAGCCAGGACAGAGTCTCTGCCTCTGTGCGATGGGTGCAACCAAGAATATAGGTCGGTCCCATTTCGGAAGAAACATCGATAGGACTGCACACAAATTCCCCATCGGTTCTGTGGACGGCCACCAGCTCTGCGAACTCATTCTCCAGCTCATTGGCACCGACAAATTAAAAGACAGCAGACAAACGAGTAGGTGACTTAAATGCTAAGCCTATTAGATAAGCGCCGGGTTGTTCAAATGCAATCCCTCCCGTGCTCTCTTCGAGGTGGAGAGACCGTCCTTCAGGAAGTACTGCAAGGTCCACAATTTCTCGGTGGTAAAGGAGTACACTGCTGCAAGAAGCGCTAGAGGCTCATCGGCTATGATGTCTTTGAGGTTGCCAAACCTCGCAACACCATATTCGACCAACTTCCCATATTTGGGACCGCGCAAGTCTCTAGACTTGCCGTCAAAAATATAATCAAACACGAGACCGGCAACTTGATGGAGCAACGCCGGATCTGAGATGCGCCATGTAATGTCAGACCAAAGTCGGGACTGATAAAGTAAGCACGCACTATGCTTTAGTTTTGAGAAGTCAAATCCATAAAGCCCCACTAGCTTGACGGTAAGTGAAGGGTCATCACCCCAGTCGAAGGGCCGAAAGTTGGTCATGGTATATACGAAGTCATTCAGTACTTAATGGGGCGACTCAAAGTTCCTTTGGATAAGACGCGAGATAAATGCCGCAGTCAAACGATGTCTATTGATTGATCAGGAGTCCCTCTTCCGGACACAAGCATTGCATACGCACCGACCATGCAACCAATATCCGACCCGAGACGTCATCTCTTTTCCAGGGGCCGTGTCCAGGAATCCAGGGGGGGAAATAACGCTGAAGATAGGCTCGTTGCTTCTCCTCGTTGTCGAATGCGCCGAGATCTGTTACCGTTTCTGGTCCCAGACCAGCCTCTTTAGCCGCCACACGACTAGATTCAATTTCTAATTCTTGAGTTGACACGCCGGTACCCACAACGATCAGATTCGGAAGTACCGACGTCCAAGTATGGATGATTTGATGAAGAATGGGCCGAGGCTGCGCTGGCTCCGTTTCGGATAGAAAACAATCTGACATCTTGTTTTTAGGGATCTGTGCCTCATCGAGAACGCAAAAAATGGCCTGTGGTTTGAGCCCTATAAGGCGCTCGACGTGGAGGCAATCAACTTGGATGGCCCTATAGAGACAGTCTTTGGACGCTCTTCCCACCCACAGAACGAGCGATCGAAACATGTCCCGAAAGAGAAATGTCTCAGGCGCAACTTGAATGAGAAGCCAGCGTCCTTTGTGGCTCGCCGTGATCCCCCCAGGCATCGCAGACGCGCACTCGAGGAATATACGGAAAATAGACATTCGAGCATAGAGGATTAGAAGGAAACGACGGGAAGACACATTCAGATTCTCAGTCAACGCTGTAGCACGGTTTTGGTCTGTGATTGGTGTAAGTTGGCCAAACCGCTCCATGTCTGACAAGGCTTCCTCCAGATCTGAGGAGCCAACTCCCTCGGGTTGCGGGCGCGTGGTGAAATAGAAACCCCAATTGGCCCAGAGACCTTCGAGAACTAAGCGGGTCTTGCCCGATCCTGATGTGTTGCAGACAAATCTAGTCGTACTAGATGTTAGTGCTGGAGTTCGGAGATCATATAGGGAAGGCGTCACCTCAGTTGTGATTCCGGATGAAAAAGCCTGTTCACCCGCTCGACTAGGTGTGGGTCGTGAGATGGCTGGCCGAGATTGTGGAGAAGAAGCAATGGAAATCGGGATGCGAGGGATATCTTGGGTATTTTTAGGCCAGAAATATGTCTCTGAATTTCGTCGGGACCCAAAACGGTTGCCAAAGAGGAAGTTGGACGTCATCCCTAAGAAATGTGTTGAATTGAAGTCGAAGATCGGTTTCAAATTCAGCAACAGAGTCCATTATCTGCTCGTCTTTTGTGGCTTGCGCGACTGGTTGGCAAGAAACGCGATTTAGATTAGGAAGATTGCATAGTATTTACGTACGATATTCGCACAACCAGACGTAGGCTCCTTTTTGTGGACATCGGCGAGCAAGGGGACTAGCTCTGGAAATTGCTCAAGGTAATTGTCGCATTGCTCGAGTATTGAGAACTGCGGTGGAAGGCTGGGCATTGCAGAAAATTGTTTTGTTTCGTCCCAAATGTGGAACAGCGATTGCCCGGCAGTTGTGGCGTTGGCGAGAGTCAGACTGGCAGTAACGCAGTTGACGAAATATTTCTCATCCTTCGCCCGGAGGAGTTTAGAGTAGCATCCTTCCTCGTTTGGCTCGGGGATGATTATGCTGGAAGCCATTGACGGCGGTATGACGAGGTTCGGTATGACGAGGTTGTGGTCTAACCTTGTTCTCAACCTGGAATAGCCATTGATCCGGCGACAGTGGGAAAGCTTTGTTCCTTGCTATGTACTACCTTTCACCAATCTATCCATATCATATTGACTATTACACGTCCAAGTCGGAATTGCCTAACGGGACCGGCATCCCATTGGGTCGGTTTCTCAGGTGGTGTCTTTGAAGAGCATTCAACATCGAATCAATTCATAGAATATTCTATTGAGATAAAGGATTTGAGTCCCTCATCAATATGTTCAAGTTTGGATCTCCTTCGCGTAATTCTATGAAACCCGCGTGACGGCTGTATAGGCCTTGTGCATCGCCGGTTAGAAGTATGATAAACCTTGAAAAGATGTCCTTGGTGGCGCCATCTGTAAGAGGTAGTCGCTTTCTGACTGCCGGCATTTCCAGCGCTTGCTGCACCAGCCAAATTCCCAGCCCCTTTCCTGCGTGTTCTTTCAGAACAAAGACGTCTGTAAGATATGCAAATGTGACTCTATCTGTCACCCATCGAGCGGATCCTATTTGTCTCGGCTCGGCTAAGCATTGAAGGCGAGCGCTCAGTCAATGGGAACAGACAGATCAAAGGAGACATACCATCGCCATTATTTGATGCCTGGTGAAAAAGAGAAATGCAATCCGAGGCTGCCATTTCTCTCTGAAGTGTTCCTGGTTCGATTCCCCGCGACCAGTAAGCCCCCTTTAGGAATTCGTGGACGACGGAAAATTGAATCAAATCGTTACGTGTGGAAACAAAGTATTCCTTGAAAAAAGGGTGATGGACAGGCTCCGTATCAGGAGTTGGTGAAGGCTCGTCGTGACTTTCACACTCGTTTGGAACCTCCTTGGACATAACAGGGATTCCCCCCGCATCAGGATACGTGAGTGGTATGAATCCTCCATATTTCTGAAGTAGGCTCTGGAGCCCGATAGAATTCCCAACGTCTACTCGTTGTCGTTTGGCCTTGAACGAAGGGGAAGCAAGAAGTACGGCGAGCAAGGCTTTGCCTAGACCCATTCCTCGATAGGATGGGAGGATAAAAAAGTCCGCTAACCAGGTGAATCTCGTATCTGAGATAGCCCGAGAGAACCCTACTTGTTTCACTGGAATCGAAAGTCTTCTCGAATAATTGCAACAACGAGTATTGACGACTCACGTTTGAAATCTTGTTGTCGCTCATAAACTCCTAGAGTAGTTACAGAAACATGCGAGACTGCCGCATCCCAAATTGCCTGCGTTACTCCCTTCCAGCGATGCTGAGGCTCTAGAAATTCTTTCAAGTCCTGAAAACTGAGCAGCTCCTTTGAATCGGAAATAAAGAATCTGTCGTCCTGAGAGCACCATAGAATAGCCATCGAGGTTGTGGAAAGCGAGTTTGAGGACATATGAGTCATCCTTCGGTCACTGGCTTCGGGTCGACCACATGCATTTTTCGGTGCGAATTCACAATGTACGAAACTCACATCGACCGGAGACGATTAAACTAAAGGTGTGTCCACGAGCAGACCTTATGCATATCCCGCACGGGCTTGTCAAAGTGGGAGCCAAGGATGTGCGTGTGTACACGAACAACATCGCTGATCGCGTGAAGGTCACGGAACAGACTAGAAAAGATTGTGAAAATTTCTACTCAAGTTGGATAATGAAAAATTCCAAACCGGATGAGACGGAGAGAGTAGCATTACACCCAAGATGGCACGAATTAACCCAAAGTTTGTTTCTTGTATCTATCGATGATGTACTGGATTTTCTTAGTTTATGGGACACCGGCCGAGGAGGAACCTGCCGTCGATACCACTCAGCTGGAGGGTCGTCTTATTGGTACGCAGAAAACGTAGCGCTGCCAGCGCTGCCAGTTTCTCATCATTCATAACAGACGTTGAACTTTCTAATGAACCCAAAATCCCCTATACTATTCCGGTGGAGGAAGTCTTTATTCAGAAGCTTTCATTACTGCTGAACATGCCCTTGAAGACGCTGCGATCAAAGATTCTCAAGGCATTCAAGGTGAGGCCTCAGCTAAAATACGGGTTTATGCAAGACTTAGGCAGGATGTATGCACCTCCGGTGTATGGGGTGAGATAGACTTGACCTGGTGGTGGTGGACATCTTCGAGTTTTGTCATTTTACTTAGACACAACGAATTCACCTTTCTAAATTGGAGCCCTGAAAGCCTTTTGTATTTTTTTCTGGCTAGCGATAAACAAAAAGAGAGGAATAAGAACCGCATAGCGATTAGAGCGCGGGGTCAGCATTGTTGACGAGGTCGAGGAAGTAATCCTGGAACCATTGTCCGGCTTCGGGAGCAGGAACCTTGGCATCCACTCCGCCGCACATGGAGTCGTAACGGACGGCGCTTGTGTTGGAGGTACCATCGCACTCTCCTCCGGGCTTGACCCAGACAATGGCATCGATGTAGCTGTTTCCAGTGTTGGTGGTGGGGTGCAATCCGAAGCCGGCACCCTTGATGTTGCACCAGTTACCCCAAGCAGTACGGATGTTCTGCTTACCAGACCTTCCCAGATCAACGATGAACTGTGCGTTCCAGCCGGACGAGGCGAGCATGGGTGCGAGGGCGTTAATGTAATGGGTTTCGTCGTAGTTGGAGTTGCCCGAAGTGATTGGGTCGGGGCTGGCAGCGGTGAGGGCGTTGTAGTTGGCGACGTTGGTGGCAAGGCCGCGGATGAAGGGGCTGGATCCAGCGGATGTGTAGATCTGGGCGAACAGAGTGGCGGCAGGCGAGATGTTTGCGGGCCATCCGAGCCATCCGGCGTGACCAGCATCAATGTACATCTGAAAGACACTGTCAGTTACAAATCTCATGGAGAGTGTTCAAGGCTTACATAGACACCGGCAGTGGCGAGGGTCTTCAAAGCATAGACGACCGAAGCTTTATATTGATCCTGGACGGATGAGCAGCGAGAATCGCTCAAGTTGGTGACCAGGTTGGCAAGAGAATCGGGTTCGATGACAGCAACGACAGTGGAGCCAGAGGAAGCCTTGATAGCAGCGGTAATGCCATCAATGTATTGCTGGTATAGGGCAGCTCCGTTGTTTGCGTATGTAAGTTCACCGTTGGAGGCGTTGGCGTGGCAATCACGATTGGGGAGATCGTAGACGACAATCTGGAGGATTGAGCTACCAGCGGCCTGGAGATAGCCGGGAAGGTCGGCAACCTTGGCCATGGTGTCGAACCAGGTAAATGTGGGTATAGAGGCGACCTTGGAGATCTTAGCTTTGAGGGCGGTATCGGTCACCAAAGCAGCGGCAGCGTAGACCTCGCTGGCGTAGTACTCCGAGTTCCAGACGGACTTGCCAGTGTAAGGGTTGCCAGAGGCAGTTGGGACAGCGCTCGAAGCTTGGGCTGAGCCACTCGTTGTCTTGGTGGATGAGGTGGAGGAGGAGACCCGAGTGGACGAAGTGGAAGAGGCCCGAGTGGAAGACGTGGAAGACGTGGAAGAGGTCTTGGTCGAGCTAGTGGCAGCACTACTCGTTGACTTCAAGCATTGCGAGTACCAGTCCTATACGTTGGTTAGTAAGTGCCAGAGGACTGGGATAAGCAAAACCAACATTTGAATAGACGCAGCTCAATCCAGCATCACAAGTATTAGAGCCGGCGTAGTTCAAGCCACCGCACTGTCCCCCTGTTTTTAATTTACTGTCAGGGTCACATATACGCGTTGCAGGGCAGACTCACATTCGGCGACTGCGCTAACTTGGGTGGCAAGAGCAGCAAGGAGCGCAGCAGCAAAAGCGGCCTTCATTCTCGAAAGAGGGGCGTACAGGAAAGAGAGCGCGAAGGAGGGGCGTACAGGAAAGAGAGCGCGAAGGGGGGGCGTACAGGAAAGAAAGCGACGACTGACGAACGGATGCAGTTCATTCATTGAAGGGTCTAGAGACCTTTATACTGCGCCGGAGGAACTACTGGTCATCGGGCGGGGAAAAATGATGGGGGTTTGCGCGCGATTTGACCAAGTTTTCTGCGTCTAGCCTAAGATTCAGCCGAAGGATAAAGAATCTATCAAACTTCGAATTCACATACTAGATGGAGTATTGGGTGTCCGGGGTCCTTCCGCAGTTTTCGGACTTTTTGAGATTATGATGGGACTATGCGCGCTACTCGAGCCGGCTATAAATATATAAATGGTCTTCATGGCGACAGCCTAATCCGATTGGCTGTATGCTGTCACAAGGACCCCGCAGCCGACGTGTGCCACAGGAATGCCCAAGAGGGTTATGAGACGGCTGGTGGATGATAGTTGAGGTAGCACGTGTTTAGGAATAATGAAAGTCATACGGACCAGGTACAATTGAAGACAGGTGACCAGAACGACGAGAGCCAGGTGTTTGGATGGCAGTATGAGTCGAAACCCACCTAACCGCCACCAGTTCACGGGGAATCCCAGTGAAAGACGACTATTCCCTGGGATTCCCTGGGATTCCCTGGGATTCATCGAGATTACTAGTGAATCTCCGTGAACTGGAGTGATTTTTGTCAAAGGCGTACAATTTTCACTCCGACCCTCTTTGTCATTACCTCTAATCACTCTCATTCACTCTGATAGAGTGCCAAGATTCATTCCGTGAAGAGTTGGTCGCTCTGTCTTCAACTCCACCACACTCATTGTACCCGTAATTAGTCTATATGGAATAAAAATATGATTGACATTTTCTCAGTTAACTTTATCATCTCTAACGTCAGTAGCATGGAGCAAGATCGCGGGATATTCCTGCTTTTGTATCATGAGGAAGGCACGAGCGTGAATGAGAGTGAGTTGGAGTGAGCGAAGTGAAGGTTGGCCTTGATTTGGCCTTGGTTCTTCCGAGTGAAATTTTTCAATTCCCGGTGATCGCTTTCACACTGGGTCACTGGAAACCCCGGTGATTCCTGGTGAATAGCTCAAAGTCGCTGACATTCACTAGCGTTCATTGACTTTCACCAGGTTTCACCGGGAATCATCGGGATTCACTGGGATTCCTCGTGATTGGGTGGCAAGCTGAGTTTTGACTCATACCGTCCGCCATACAGGTGCAACCCTGCTCCCAATGTGAGTCTATCTATCGATAGTGGGCCTTCACAACCCCCTCCCAAATCTCATTTGTGGTCGATATCAATATATGCATAGGCCTATAAATGCATAGGAGTTTGTGGAAACGGGCGCCATGTGCGGTGAAGCTATGGAGGCCCTCGTCAACGGACCCCAAACACAGAAACAAGTTTTCCATCTCTCTTTCCAAAGAACATACCTTGCACTGGGCTGGCATTTTGCGAGTCGGTCAGCTGCTAGCGGTTTACACTCCCCTGCCAGCATGCGACATCTCTCCGCGCGGATGCCCACTATCAGCACGTACGGCCCCATTTGAGTCATGTAGCCATTGATCCATACTTTGTGGATATTGGTGGCCGCATGGGGAGCTGCAGAATACCGCAAAGATTGAAAAGACCTAGGCCATCAGCAGGATCTAGAGAACAGCTCGCTTCCTCGAGATCTTGCGACACGATTTACTTTGTAAATGTCTTGAACTCGGTCTGTTCACAGGAACTGGCCAGTATATCACAACCCTAACTGGCCGCCCACCAGCCATCCGACAGGTCGAGCTTGTCACTGTGTTTCTTCCTCTCGTTTATGACTGCCTTTAATCTCTTAAAAGCGTCAAGTAGGCCAGGGAGTCGGCATAACCCCATATACCAGGCTGTTTTAAAGCCCCTGCATTAGATATCCCAAGGGGACAAGGGATATAAAAGGTGATTCCGCATGTATTAGATCTTCTTATTTACAGAACATTTGATAACATGCCAGGTATTTACCTCTCCTATTCCCATCGGATTAAAAGCTAACAGAGCCAACAGGCCAATCTTCCAAATACAGGGACATGCTCAATACTGCAAAACAGAGATATCGACAGCAACTTCAAAACATTTACAGTGATACAGATCATGGAGAACCCGGTATGAACGGCGAAGCTGCTCAATGGGGCGCATGGTACCAGATTCCGGGTGAAAACCACTATCTAGGAGTTGGCCAAGGATCTACTGTAGCAGGAGCCATGGAGTCCGCGGCTCGTGCAGCATGTACTGAACTGATGAAGAGGGGTTACCAGCTGAACTGACAATGAAAGGCCACCAGCTTTCAAGCCCTCCCTCGTCTTTCCTCCTTTCTTCACTTCTTCCCCTTTTCCTTTCCGAGTTTTTGCTTTCTATTGACCCCTGATTCATTCTTTATTTCCTACTATTCTCATGTTTATTTGACTCGTTTCTCATCGGCGCAGCATAAACCACCCTTTTATTATCCTGTGGCCGCCCAGCTTCATTTGATACCCATCCTCTTTAGCCAATATATCCATGTTCCTATTTTCATCGCATACTTCGCACTCTATAGTATACACTTCCTTGAGAAGTGACAGAGATGTCTGAAGGTCATGGACATAGCTCTCAGGCTTCCAAGGCAGCGACCACCTCGGAAACGTGCTCGAGATAATCGTCTCCACTCCTGTACGGTATCAATATGACAAAATAAAGCCTTGATTAGAGCGCGTACCATTTAGTTTGCAGTAGAACTGGCTCTGCAGCCTCAGCACCGGCGATATCTTGCGCCTGAATCACCAGATAGAGAAACTCCCCAGTCTCCTCCCTCACCTGCCGGCTATTAAGAGGACAGAAGGACTCCAGAAAAGAATCCAATTACCTTGGGAAACGCGTGCCCTAGGAAGGCTGGTAGAAACTGCCGCGCCTGAGACGCGACATCTGGGACCGCCAGCAACTGGACCAATCTAGTTGCGATTATGAATTTGTGGATAGATTTCTCCCCGATAACACTTACATTCTCATTGACGAATTGATCCTCTGCACATTCCTGAGTTTGTCGACTCGTTGGCCAATGAAATTGACCAGAGAAATAAGGCTAGAGTATACTAAGTCAATCATGGTTGACTATCGGGGGGCTGCCTTACACATTGGCTCTTTCTTCGGACTCTGTAGGCTCTGCTACAACGCTCCCTTCGATCAGGGCGTCAAAGGTAGAAAGGATTGGTAGCACAACGGTATTGGAAGCCGAGTTTGCCTTTGCCAGATCCAGAAGCTCCTTGAAGACTGCATCAATGATGCGTTCGTTGGGAAAAGCCGTATCTCGCTCTATCAGGTATTCAGTAAGAGCGGTAGCGGCTGGTCGATGCTAGTAATCATTTAGCGAAGGGGACTTCGTCACAGTATATACCGCGCTTACTGTGCCCTCGTTGCGGCTTCCAATGCTCAGCACAAGTCCTTTCAGTATGTTTGACCTATATTCCGGTACTTGCAGCACTTGAACAATACGAGGGAATAGCCAAGCTGGCTGGTTCCAACCCTCCCCACTTCCAGTTCTAAATGCGCTTTATTAGTACTTTGAATAAAGGATAAAGATGGTAGCCATACTCGACCATGAAAAGTTGCCTGAGTAAGTCATAGCCGCAAGGAATCCAACGGGAACCACTAACATTCCCGTTTGCTTTCAATGTGGACGCTTCAAGTAGCTGAACGACTCCTTTTCCGACCTCAGCACGTACGTTATCTAATCTTTCAGCACCTTGCTTCAACATGCCCGCCCAGATCCCGAGGTAGAGTTCTTGTGGGAGCCAGTCGTTTGGATTGCGTATATCCGATCGTAAGATGAGTTCAACTGAACTACTCAAGCCTTGTAATGAAGAAATTCGAACCCATGAGCCCACATCTCCCCGCTCATCCACGCTGTAGTCCTCCAGCCCATCGAGAAGCGTCTTCAATACAAGTTGAAAATAGCTTTCATCGAGCACTGTAGGGTATTAACGGTCTGTAGAAGCATTGTTAAAGCACAAACCATCAACTAGAACGGGTTTTATTGTCTGAAGTAAACGAGCAAGAGAGAGATTGGCATTTCGCCGTGCCTCTACACAGTATGTACTTTGTTTTCCGGGCTAAACGATGCTAAATATTGGATTAGAAGAGCAGGGCCAAAAAAATACGTACGGTACGTTTGACGATGTCTATCAAGCAGTCCATAGCGTTTCGTATTCCATCTGGATAGCGACTCGATCCTATGAATCCCAGCACAGTAGTCATTCCTTTTTGCACGGCCGCGTTCGTGGTCTTAAGTTCTGATATGAACGTAAAGGTGCTAAATTAGCGACATCAGCGTCGAGCCAGGACGGATAGACGTATCTCTTGGTATCCTTGTCACTGGAACGGAGGTTACTGAGAACGCCAACGGTCTGAGCGGCGGTCCTTTGCACGACTTCGTTGCGATGCTTTAGGCCAAGATCCAAAATGAATCGCCATCGAGGGACGGATTTGACATCCAAATCTGGTCGATGCACAAGTGCAATCTGAGAAATACTGGATGATATGAGAAGGCATGAAGCTTCGAGCAGAATGTCATTTCGGTAGCTTTTGAGAGTGGGTTCTCTGAGATTATCGATAAGTTCAAAGATCTGGAAGAGTCAATCGAGGGCCTAAGCTACCAACAACAGGACTCCTACCTGCCATCTTGCTTCAGACGAGTCCTCATTCTGAGCTGCGCGCCTAAATGCCTCTGACATCTCCCGTAACCCAAGAACAGCACCATGTATTTCGTGATCGTCGACAAAGGCGAGCGATTGTTTCTGGCTGGAAGTCAGTTATATGCTTTTTCGTGTGCTAATGAACCTACGAGCTGACCAATGACCCCTGGAGCCACTTGGTCGAGATCAGGTTGGCAAATGTTGCCCAGAGCTTCAGACCCAATTTCTCTCATACTCTTGTCCCAGTGCTTAAGTGTCGTTTGAGCGAGGTGATTGATCAAAGTGTCGCGATAGACTAGATGCCTGTCTAATTATTAGCTCGCACATTGGCAATTTGACATGGTTATACTTGGCAACTTCAGGTGCGGCTACTAGAAACGCACTTCGCCGCACTCCGACTCCATGGAAATCTGCCCATTTAAGTAAATCGATTCCATGAGGGAAAAGACCCTAGACAATCATGATTATCAAAGATGTAGACGCCAATATATCACCGTACCATTCTGCCGACATTCTCTTGAAATGCTGCGCTTGCCGCTCGTCTAATGTGCACCTCTCGATCAAAAAGTGCTGCAGTCATCAGCGACTGGGCGAGGCGTTCGGCATATGGACGAATAACCTCCGGGTCCTGGGTTCGAGGGAGAGACCAAAGAAAGTAACAGGCAGCATCGCGGACATTAGAACCTATGGAATGAGAGCCTTTGCGGACATCATAAGAGAGTGCCTGTGTTCTCATCAGCACACGAAAAGAGGGGGTAATAGTACAAATACCTTTAAAACCCATTCAAGCGCTGTAGCAACTTTCAATTTGTTTATAAGTCCCTGTCTCGCAAATTCCGCACAGGCCAGCGTAGCACCGTGCCAGCTCGGTTCCGTGATCGGGTTCAATTCCTCTCCTTGAACATAATGAACGGTATAAACCTCCATTACCGCATCGAGAAGCTGGTCTGCAAACTCTGATGGAACTCTTGATGCTATTCTCGCCATGTATTTGGCGGCTGACCATCGAATAGTGGTGTCCTTTCCAAAAGGTTGGGTCCAATTAAGGCTTGAGAGGAAACATAACGTACTCTATCACGGAGAGCGATCAACATCTCATCAACCACTCCTTCAATCTCATCCGGAACGTCTTCACTGTCATCTCCAGTTTGCGCAAACCCTTCATTTGATGCCGTAGTACCTTGCAAGTGTCGTGCTACAATGCTTATCAGCTCGTAGAGTTAGCTTTATCATCAATCACTAACCGGTGGTCTGGATTCTGGAGGTCGCAGGTAAGAAGGTGAGTCCCACTCGTCCTGTAATCTTGATGCATTGCTTTCGTATTGTTGTATTTGCAGCCAGTGCCGAATTCGCGATCGCCTTATGTACCAAGTCGAGAATGAGTGGCAGATAGGGTCCTATCTGGTCCTTGCCGGCTGATTTCAGAACCTCTGAGATTGTTTGTAGGCAACCCAAAGCCTCGTTTAATAAATCAGTGTTGCGAGTAACTTAATCTCTCTTCTCATACCTGGAAAACTTCCGATGTTGCAGTCAAAATTGGGTCACACCACTCGAGAAACGGCTTGAATAGCACCTGCGTGTCAGAGCTATTATTGTTAGTCGAAGCTCAAGCAATCAAATCCCAAACCTCACCGAGTATATAGCTTTGACAAAAGTAAAGCAGCACTGTCCCTATCTATCCCAGCTTTATTGAGGTGCAATCTCCCAAGAGACTCTATCCGTTGCACGGTGGTACTTGATGTAGAACCGATCTCGTCAAAACTTGCTAGATCGAAAGGAAGTCTACAGATGAGGGAAAGCCACAAGAGCATGATATATGGGATGGCCCAGCTATTCGCGATCTTGAGGTCGCTGTCTTGATATTGTTCGATAAATGTCAACGCGACATCTAAATCGGAGACTTCATGAGGGAAGAACGGGACTGGATCGTTCAGTCAGCGCTCCGTGGCAATACCGCGGGGCCGATTTACCTATCGTCTTGTACCCTCTCGTCTTGATGATCTGATAAATGATCAAATTGAGGTAAAAGAGCCTCCAAGTGAGAAAATTCTGGTGCTTTTCGTTGACAACTTTGGTGACATGTCGCCGAAGCAATTCGACAGGAGGGACCAGGAGTTCGTTCAACCACGGATCCAGAAGGAAAGACTGCTCCTGGTATTCATTGCACTACGAACTTCAAGGTTAGAATACGTATATTGGGCATTTTTCTCTCACAATTCCTTCGAGGCGTACCCACGCCAATTTCTCCGCCTCAGTCAGATCGGTGGTGCTACTAAGATCGCAATGGAGCCAAACATCCAGGTGCCGTTTGAACTCGTCGTATCTCTCAAAGGTAGCTAGCTGCTTATGTTCAGTGATATGCTCAGTAGGCTCAGTAGTATCAGGGTCCATGATCAACAAGTGAGGTTCTGACGGCGCCTAATGGCAATTCTCGGCAGTGAAATGGATCTCGTTCTACATGAATCAGAAGGTAATTTTTTTGCCTTCTGAGGGTACAATCATCGGCATGGCTTTCCTCTTCTTTGCAGCGTCCCACGAGGGGTGCAAGGACGGTTCAGTCGTGGCAGTCGAGTGAACCGTTGCTTTCTTACCCCAGCCAGAGTCCTTTGGTCGGTCTTTAAACGGCACATTGTTCTGGGTATGGCGACCTTTCCCTTGTTGTAGCTTCACTCGTGAAAGTGCCTTTTCTATCCTCTTCTTCTTCTCTGCCGCCTCATCCTCTCTTTGCTTTTTGAGATGATTAGCATTCTTTCCATATTTCTTCTCCCATATACTGTTCATTATTGGTCATTCGATGTTATCAGGGCATAATGGAATATACTCACGCCTTTCTAGCTCTCTGACCACGTCGATTCTTTCGTGGGGCTAGGTCTACTTTGTTGCTAACATTTCCTTCATCTCCACTCCAATCTGACGCACTAGAGTCGCCTCTTGTGAATCCCACTGCAAGTGAAGGAAGGAACGTCGATTCTTCCACATCCGAGCTTGAGTCTTGTAGAGTCTTTGCCTGGCTGACAAGCTTATCTCTAGATTTTTTCGTGTGAATCAGATCATTGTCGTCGCCTTCGTCGTCATCGTCCTCTTCCTCGCTACTGGTCAATGCTTTTGCTGGAGGCTTCGATATTGAGGGAACCTTTGTGATTTTGGGGTCATCGTGGTTGGCTTGATGTATATGGTCATGGTCTGAAACGGACCCCGATTCCCATCCATCATCCTGCTCCTCGTCAGGACCCACTTCCATGATATCAACAGGGTTGACCGTTTCCGGGTCAGCGGCTCTTGGAGGGAGTATCAATTCGCGCAAGCTCGTCACCAAATCTCCCACCGAAGCAGCAAGTATCTTCGAACTGTTGATCCGGTTTTCTATCAAGTCTCTGTGTTTTGTGATGGGTTCTACTTTGAGTTCTTGGGATACTAAAAGCTTTACTTGCTCATTGGACTGTATATGTCTATCCTTTTGCAATCTTCGTGCGAGCATTTCTGTTGCAATAGATTCATGGTCGAGATTCTGCGAACCAAATGGTCGTCACCAAGTGCCTTCCTGATTTTAGGGGTGGCTGACCTTGAGACCTTGCAGCTGTTTCTCAATAACCAATACATCCTGCGTCTGACCATGTTTTTCTCTATAAAGAGCGATATAGATCAATTTACATGGAATTTAAAGTGAGACTGACCGAAGCTCCTTTATGCGTTTCACGAGCTTTTGTATCTCTCTGGTCTTTGCAATTTTTGATGCCTTTTTGACCTCTTTGATCCCATGGTGCTATAAAAATTAGATTTTAATGAGAAGATGGATTTCGGTGGCGTCTTGAACGAGAAGTTGTACCAATTTAGTGCGAAACTTGACTTCTGGGGCTATGATGGGTCTTTTATAGGGCTGAGAGTCATTTTTCACCGGTTCATCAGTACCGCGTTTACGTTTGATTCCTCTTTTCGGAGCGACCGACATTGAGGGGCGGTTCAAAGTAGATAAGATGCAGGAATATATCATCTCTCCTCTTAGACTCATATCAATTCAAAATAATGTAACATTTCATTCACTTTGGGTAAACGGCCTGTTAGAACAGACTAGCCGAATTGACAGGGGTGAAAACGGTTGAGAAGTGTTTACCAGGGACAATCTGGCCACCACCTAAAAGCACGTCAGATCTGCATTACTGAATCTCTTGATTCATGATCAAATATACTCACCAGGGGCAGCTGCTGGTTGATGTCGTGCGGGCGGTACTCGAGGTCTTGGGAGATGTTGTCGTTGTCCTCGTAGTCGTGGTCGAGGCGGTAGAAGCTCTGGTGGTCGAAGTGGTGCTAGCTCTGCTTGTCGTTGTTCCTGGGGTAGATGTCGTGGGCAAGGAAAGCTCCATCAAGAACGCCACGGCGAGCTTTGTGAACTCGTGTGCATGATTAAAGTCAAATCCATTTACGGTGACCACATCTCCTGTTCCGTGAATGTTTGGGTTGTCGTTCCTAGTAACGAGCATTAATACTACTCTCAGCGAGTGAGTATCCAGTACTTACCCAAAGGTGGACTCGAACGGCATGACAGAGGAATACCCGGCACTCTTTGAGAGCATAAGCATGAGGTTTAACTTTGCATTCGAAGAAAATCACTCACAGTCCATGAAGCATGATCAGAGCAAGCATATCCACACTGCGATTCCGCAATACCGATTCCAGTGACTACATAGTATATCAACGTTGAGTAGTTTATTGATTGTAATGGACTGACGATATGTGTTTACCAATGTCTTGGTAAACGTAGTGAGGGCGGGATCAACATGATCGGTAATAAAGCCGACTACTGGCGAGGTTCCAGGCTTAACATAACCGGTCATATCTGAATAAGTGGTAAACCACTGGCCAGAAAACTAGGAATCGATTTGTTACTCACCGAGTTGCAGCATGCCCTTGACAGACGTCCCTTTCTTCGCGTACGCATTTGCAATAGCAGCACTTCCCAATAACCCAGCCTCTTCCCCTGCATACCAGTGGTACTCCACCGGGTTGGCTGGCTTGAAGCCAGAGGCAGTCATCTTTCTGAAAGCCTCGATAAGATTGACAGAACCGGTACCATCGTCATCCGAACCTTTAAGGCAAATATTAGCGTGTTATAAGATGTCGAATAAAGTCTAGTCTCGTACCAGGTGCACGACCAGTAGAGGGGCTGTTCTGGTTGATCGAGTCGAGGTGCGCGCCAATTATAACAACTGGTGCGCTCGAATTGGTACCTTCGATGCGACCAATAACAGAAGGCATGCTGAATGTGTGTGCAAAACTGTTGACGCTAATGGCTCCTCCAGTGCCTGGAGCAGCCGCCGCGATCTGTGGGGAAAAGACATTAGGCAACGAGATATTCCGGGTAAGACGATCTTTCATACACTCTTGAGCTTTGTAACCAGCTCATTGGAGGCTTGAACTCCAGTGGTTGATTTGTAGTAACGATTGTTGTACGCCGACAACACGGCCAAATCTGTCTTGAGGTTCTCTACAGAGAGCGTGGAGATCACAGCTTTGACCGCATCCTGATGTGTGGGGCCAGAGGGAACTAGTGGAGTAAGCACATGGGCTCACGAAAAGATGGGTTGGGTGACCCACATGAAGCAAGGGATGCGAATCCAGCATCCAAGCGCTCTGCTCGCGTGGCTTCCAAATCATGTTCTGTCACGTCAAAGTATCTGATACGTGTCTTTTCAAGTTCATCTTTCTCAGCCTCTGTGATGAGGACAGGTGAGGTACCTGGATCCAACTTGTAAGAATTCAAAGCAATAGAAACCGGAAGATGAGCCACTTACCGGGGCCGAACCTAATCTTGCGAACGCCTGCGCCACTCATCAAAGGAGCCGTCATGCCGGTCGAGTTTCGCAAACCGGCGAGCCAGAGTGCTGGGGGTTCGGAATCATGGCTATTGCAAGCGTAAATCTGTGGGAATGTAAAGAATGGAGATGTAGCGAATGTTACGAGAGTAACGAGTGAAAGGGACAGCATGTTGGATTGTGGACACCAAGATGGGTTCGTTGGGGACTTCAGAGCAGGGGCTCGATGAGGTGAGGAGCACAAACATGGCCTATGCACCTTGATCCTTTATACTGATCCTTCCAAAGAATATCACGCGTCCAAAGAGCTTACCTACGATATCAGTACGCGCCGCCATTGCCCATATGGAGTGATACCGATGGCCATAGGGAGCGCTGAGGGAATCAGAAGAAGCACAAGGTTTGACATAGGTGCTTAGCAAAGCCGCTGAGCTAGTGGTGCGTATCCAATGGCGAGCATATGGGCGATGGTTCTGAGCCATGTGTTCCCAATTGTTCGGCTATAGACAAAGGAGAATTCGCAATGCGCAGAAGGTTGGAGTTATGTCATTACGAGACACTGGAAGCACGACCATACGCGCCGATACCGAGTTCGATTTGAACCTTTAACCGGCTTCCTCGGAACTAGCCCCTCGTACGCGTGGTTCAAGAAACCAACTGATTTGAGTATAGATAAGGAAACGACGTCGGCAGCAATTACGTAGGTTCTAACTAGGAACCTGAAAATATTCAACGAAGAAGTCCTCTGGGCCCGATGTCCCTAATGGAGTCATCGATAGTGAATTCCAGATGTATTACTGTGTACTATATTGCGTCCATGTGTGTCCATAGCTTCCAATGTGGATGCATTGACAGCTTCCTCATCCACTATCTCAAGGCCGGCCCGGGCAAATGCGCCTCTATTTCTCGTAGTTGCTTTAGAATTTTAAAACTTATATCGTGGAATTGTTTTGAATGAAATGCGATTTCAAGTCGGAGTACTCGTTGATGTGGGTGAGTCCAAGGTTCAAGGTGAAATCCTGGTTCTCAGCTCTTGCCGAATGAACCAGGGTCCCATATACTATTTCTAATCACGAACTTTGTAAGCCCCAAGAAGCAAGAAAATACAAGTGCGAGGCATCTATTTAGCGGTACAGTGGCAAGCAAAGGCAGTTGAAAACAGGCACCAACTGCCTAAGTATTCTTCTCTGCCATTTTGAAATCTATTGGTACGAAACGGTACTAGGAGCGGCTGGCTGCAGAGGAGTAATGGCAGGGAACTATGACACTATATGATTGCCTGCCCATCAGAATTGGCCAAGAAATAAACAATCCTGGTCAGACTTTCTGACGAGGGAAGGGCTGAGCTAGGTTTGGCAGATCTGAGCGCCGTGCTCCACATTGCCGCAAAGCGAGCAGGCATGCCTCCCACGCTCGCATCCATCGCTCATGGGTGTCATGCTGCACCCTTTTATCCTGTTATAGGAGTAGCATACGACTCTCCCATCTTTGAACGTCCACTCCCCTTTCGTATTCTTGGCAATCAACAACGGCCTACCGGTCGCCTGCTCTGTCTGGTGGCAAGATCCCGAACGATGATAGAAACTGCCGCAAATGAAGCAACGGCCCCGATCCTTTGAAGAGTGGGACGCCCTGTGATTTGTCGTACTAGATGAAGCGCCTTCTGCAAGATCTAGGGTCGGCGGAGAAAATGAAGAGAATGACTCCTCTACGAGATGAGCAGGGCCTTTTGAGGATGACATGGATCTAGTCATCACCCATGCTGGCACGGCCGGTTTGGCATCGACCAGTCGCCTTTCCCTTCTATCGACTATCCTTTCGGCCATCTCCCAGAGCTCCTTGTAGTCCCAAGATGGAATAGCGACCCCATGAGGAACACAATTTGATCTGAGCAACTCGTCATACTGACGTGTGATTTGATATGAGCGACGTGTGAATGATGGCGGGTCGTTGAATAAATGCGTATTGTAAATCTCGAGCCAAAGGACATATGCGGCTGGAGCCGTAATCTCCATAAGCGTTAAGACATGTTTCAATGCCATAAACCACTCGTACTCAGAAAGATCGTGCTCCTGTCTCTCCTTCCACTTCTTGTTAGGATGCTCTAGGACGTTTTGCCAAAGTCTCAGGTGCTTTGCATCATCAGAATATATAAAGTCTTCTGTCATGAATACGAGGTTTAAATATGCCTGCCAATTGTCGAAGGCTAGCAATCTAACCGCCCTTGG